>VSMD01097703.1:0-24733 GCA_008750895.1 Mirza zaza
CCACTTCTACAGGTGGTTCCCATCACTGTGTCTGCCACTCCTACCTTGACTTGTTGGCCACTTGAAGCTTCCATGATACTCCCATGAAATCACCTCTTCTTATTACTGATGCTTTTACACTGTTCCTGATGCTTCATTTACATAGATAGCCAAGATTTCATTTCAACCGTCATGACACTAAACTGGGCAAGAAGACGTCCTCATCTCTCCCCTACCCATCATCTGCGCTGTTACCGTACCACAAAGCAAAAGCACCTCATTCTTTCTGTTTCTGGTCAACTTTAAGAACATAGATGTTGCTCTTTCATTTCATCCACACCTTGAATGAGTTACAAGTCACTGTGCCCTAGAGATTTATCACAGTTTCCCAGGACTAGAACATAAGTCATCACTACATTTCACCTCATTTTTCTCAAAGTAAGTCCGCGCCTCCATTTTTAAGCCAGCATTCTAAAAATACAAATCAAGTAGTTACTCTTTTTCCATTACAAGTCTGGTGTCCTTAGTCTAAGGAGGCATCTGTTATCCCTAGCTCATCCAGTTATTATCACATGTGAAGATCCTTGGCTCTGATCTAAAAAAAGACTCCAGTTAAGAGACATGGGAGCCCATAGTGCTTTTCCTAAGGTCCTGGAATCACATTTTCTAAATAAGTGATTCTTGAATTTTGGTTACAGAGAAGACACATTTCTGGAACTTTAAAAATCTATGAGAAAAGATGCCCAATATCATTATTCACTAGAGAATTGTAATTAAAACTACAAGGAGTACCACTCCACACCCACTAGAATGGCTATAATAAAAAAAGAAAATGTCAGTATTGGCAAAGATTTTGGGGAATTGGAAACTTTATACACTTCTGGTAGGAATGTAAAATGGTGTAGTCATTTCAGAAAGCAGTTTGGTGGTTTCTCAAAATTTAAACATAAAATTAACATATATCCCAGCAGTTTCATCCCTAGGACTCTACCCCCAGAAAAATAAAAACACAAATGTTCACACAAAAATGTTCATAGTAGCATTAGTCATGATAGCTCCAAAGTAGAAACAACCCAATTGCCCATCAACTGATAAATGGCTAAACAAAATGTTATAGTATCCACACAATGGAATATTATTCAATCATAAAAAGGAATGAAGTATTGATGCACACTACAATGTGGTGAACCTTGAAAACATTATGGTAAATAAAAGAAGGCAGACAGAAAAGGCTTGTAAGATTTCATTGATACGAAATGTTCAGAATAGGCAAATCCATAGATACAGAAAGTAGATTAGTGGCTGTCAGGGATTGGGAGGCAATGGAGAGTGACTACTAACAAGCAAAGAGTTATTTTTTAGGGTGATAACAATCTTCTGAAATTGGACATTTGTTATGCTTGTGCAACTCCATGAATATACTAAAAAACACTTAGTTGTACACTTTAAGTAAGTGAACTGTATCGCATGTGAATTATACCTCAATGAAAAGAAAACTTATAGACAAAATAGAATGGTGTTTTCCGGGGGCTGGGGGTGTAAATAGAAAGTTACTGCAAACAGATAATAGGGTTTGGGGGACTGGTGAAAATTGTCTAAAATTAGATTGTGGTGGCAGTTGCAAAATTCTGTAAATTTATTTAAAAACAACTGAATTGTACACTTCAAATAAGTGAATTTTATGGTATGTAAAGTATACTTCAATAAAACTGTTTTTATGAGAGAGATAAATATCTGGACTCTTCTCAAACAGATTAAATAAGAATCTCTGGGGCTAATTTCTGGGTATCAACAGTTTTTAAAAGTTCTTTAGGTGAATGTAACATGTAACCATTGTCCTAATGCGCAATTTATGGGGAGAAGAATCAATTGCCCTTGGGATGGTAATTCTCATGGCTTATAAAATTCATGGTGCCTTCACCCATACTACATCGTTATCTCAGCCCACTTGCTACTACATGGGATTCATTCATGAATTCAATAGGAATTTATTGAGCATCTAGTATGTGCCAAGTGATAATCTGGTGACCAAAAAAACAGCTTACATCCTTTCGGTTAGAGAGATATATAAACAAAAAACTTCTATATAATGTGATAAGGAATATATCTGAGGTATTTGCTAGGTTCACAACTCCAGGGGGAAGGAATGACCAACTTGTCCAGACACTCTGCTAGAAGTTAATAGTCAAATAATGAAACTGATATGCAAATAAATTAAAGTGCAGCTAAAAGAGTGTTACATCCCAATAACAATAATCATTGGAAATCTAAACACTCCACTTTCAGCACTGGACAGAATTTTGTCATCTAGACAGAAAGTCAACAAGGAAACACTGGACTTTATCAGCACCATAGACCAAATGAACATAATTGTTGTTTGTAGAATATTTCATCCAAAAGCTATAGAACACGTTTCTCTACTCAGCTCATGGATCATGCTCAAGGATTTACTAGGCAACAAAACAAGTTTCAAAAGATTAAAAAAAAAGGAGTAGCGAAAGAAACCTTTATCTTTTAGCTCTGAAAATATTTGCTTTATATTTTTGGGTGATCCAGTGTTGGGTGCATAGATACCAATATGTAACCTTTTGAGACTGGCTTCTTTTACCTAATGTAGTGTTTTTCAGATTTATCTAAGTTGTTCTTCTTTCTTATTGTTGAATATATTTCATTTCATGGATGGACTGTAGTTAAATTAATGCAAATCAGAGGCATACTTATACGTCAATAACAGTCAAGCCAAAATTCAAATAAAAAATGCAATACCTTTTACAATAGCCTCAAAGAGAATAAAATATCTAGATATATATTTAACAAAAGAGGTGACAGACATATAAAGGAAAAACTACAAAATACTAAGAAAAGAAATTGTAGAAGATGTAAACAAATGGAAAAATCTACCTTGCTCACAGATTGGTAGAATCAACATTGTTAAAATGTCCATACTACCTAAAGTGATCTGCAGAATTAATGCAACCCCCATCAAAGTACTATCATCATTCTTTACAGATTTAGAAAAAAATAATTCTATGCTCTGTATGGAACCAGAGAAGACTTCACATATCCAAAGCAATCTTAAGCAAAAACTACAAAATTGGAGGTATCAGTCTGCCAGATTTTAAGCTGTACTGTACTACAAGTACAGCTATAGTAACTAAACCAGCATTAAACTGGTACAAGAATAGAGACATAGACCTTTGGAAAAGTACGGAGAATCCAGAGGTGAAACCATCCACATATTTTCATCTAATCTTTGAAAAAGCAGACAAAAATATACATTAAGTGAAAGAATTCCTTTTCAATAAATGGTGCTGGGACAACTGGATAGCTACAGGCAGAAAACTGAAACTGGAGCCCCACCTCTCACCTCTTACAAAAATCAATTCTAGATAGAAAACAGACTTAAACCTAAGACATGAAACCTTAAGAATCCTACAAGAAAATGTAGGGAAGACTCTTTCAGACATTGGCCTAGGCAAAGAATTTATGAAGAAAACCCCCAAAGCAGTCACAGTATCTACAAAAATAAATAAATGAGACCTCATCAAATTAAAAAGTTTTTGTACAGCCAAGGAAACTGTCATTAGATCAAATAGCCTACAGAATGGGAGAAAATATTTGCTCTCTACACATCCGATAAAGGACTGATAGCAAGAATCTATCTAGAACTCAAAAAAATCAACAAGAAAAAATCAAACAACCCCATTTCAAAAGAAAACATAATAATGGCCAGCAAACATATAAAAAATGCTCAACATCCCTAATCATTAGGGAAATCCAAATCAAAACCACAATGAGATATCACCTAACTCCAGTAAGATTGGCCTCTCTCGAAAAATCCCAAAACAACAAATGCTGGTGAGGATGAACACTCTTACACTGTTGGTGGGAATGCAAATTAGTGCAACCTCTGTGGAAAAGATTTTGGAGATACCTCAAAGAACTAAAAAAGAAATACCATTTGATCCAGCAATAGCATTATTAGGCATCTACCCAAAAGAGCAAAAGACATTCTATACTAAAGACATCTGCACTCGAATTTTTATGGCAGCACAATTCACTATAGCAAGGATGTGGAAACAACCCAAGTGTCCCTTAATTCATGAGTGGATTATTAAAATTTGGTATATCTATACAATTGAATATTACTCAATTCTAAGAAACGACAGCAAGCTAGCAGCACTTATATTATCCTGGATTGAGCTTAAACCCATTATCCAAAGTGAGGTGACACAAGATCAGAATAATGGGCTCCATATATACTCACCATCAAATTGGTACTGACTGATTAACACTTTGGTGCTCAAAGGGCGGTGGTGTTCACCAGGGATTCAGGGGTTGGGGGGGTAGTCCCACATCTGTGGGATGGGGTGAACATTGTGGCAGAGAATGGCATACCTCTAACACTTCCTGGGGAGAGGCAAAGATATAAAATGTAACCAAAATTTTAAGAAAAAAGAAAAACAAACATTTGTCGGGTGTGGGGCAGGGGAGAAGAAGTAGGAGGGGAGGGGTATATACATACATAGTGAGTGCGATGCACACCGTCTGGAGGATGGACATGTTTGAAGCTCTGCCTCGAGGGGGGAGGGGAGACAAGGGCAATGTATGTAACCTTAATGATTATACTCCCATAATATTTTGAAATGAAAAAAAATCTCCCATCAAAGGAAAACCCAGGACCCAATGGCTTCACTGTCGAATTCAACAAAACATTCAAAGAACTAATAGCAATCCTACTTAAACTATTCCAAAAAATCGAGGAGGGAATACTACCAAACTCATTCTATAAGGCTTGTATCACCCTGATACCACAAACAGACAAAGACACAGCAAACGAAGAAAAGAATAGGCCAATACCTCTGATGAACATAGATGCAAAAATCCTCAACAAAATACTAGCAACCCAAATTCAGCAATACATGAAAAAGATTATTCATCATGATCAAGTAGGATTCATCCCAGGGATGTAATAATGGTTCAAGATACGCAAATCAATGTAATACATCATGGCAACAGAAGGAAGGATGAAAACCACATAATCATTTCCACTGATTCTGAGAAAATCATTTAATAAAATTCAACATCCTTTCATAATAAAACTTTCAGAAAACTGGGTAGAGAAGGAATATATGTCAACATGATAAAAACCATATATGACAGACCCACGGCTAGTATCATACTGAATGGGGAAAAACTGAAAGCCTTTTGTATAGGATCTGAAACAAGACAAGGATGCCCACTTTCACCACCGTTATTTAATTTAGTACTGGAAGTTCTAATTAGAGCAATCAGATAAGAGAAGAAATAAAGGACATTCAAATTTTAAGGGAAGAAAGCATGTTGTGCTTGTTTGCAGATTAGATGATCTTATATCTAGAGCAACCTAAAGAGTCCAAAAAAAGAAAAAAAAATAGAACTGATAAACAAATTCAATAAAGTTGCAGGTTACAAAATCAACACACAAAAATCAGTACTGTTTCTATATGCCAACAGCAAACCATCTGAAAAAGAATTAAGACAGTAATCACATTTGCAATAGCTAGAAATAAAATAAAATACTTAGGAAGAAACTTAATCTATTAAGTGAAATATCTCTATAATGAAAAGTGCAAAACATTGATAAAAGAAATAGAAGGGAACACACACAAATAGAAAGATATTTTATGTTCATGAATTGAAAGAATCAATATTGTTAAAAATGTCCAAAGCAATCTACAGATTGAATGCCATCCCCATCAAAATACCACTTAAGTTGTTCACAGAATCATAAAAGTGAACCTAAAATGTGTATAGAAACACAAAAGAGCCAGAATAGTCAAAGCCATCTTAAGCAAAATGAATAAAATGGGAGGAATCACATTACTTGAATTCAAATTATACTACAGATATGTAGTAATGAAGATAGCATGGTATTGGCATAAAAACAGACACACACTAATAGAACACTATAGAGAACCCAGAATAGATCCACGCATCTACAGTGAACTTATCTTCAACAAAGTTGCCAGGAACATATAATGGGGAAATGACAGTCACTTAAATAAATGGTTCTGGGAAAACTCATATCCATATGCAGAAGAATGAAACTAGAACCTTATCTCTCAGCATATTAAAAAAAAAATCGAATCAAACTGGATTTAAAACCTTGACCCAATAGTCATTCAGTAATAGATCACCTAATTTCTGTGACCTTGTGTAGAGGTGAGTATTTCTATTGGAATTGATCTCTAATTTTATTTCACTGTGTTCTGAGAAGATATATGGCATAGTTTCTATTTTTTAAAATTTGTTGAGATCTATTTTGTGGCCTAGGATATGATCAATTTTAGAGAACATTGTATGAGCTGATGAGAGGAATATATATTCAGTGTTGTTTGGGTGGAATGTTTTGTAGATATTTATTAGGCCCATTTTTTTCTAGAGTTCTGTTTAAGTCCATTGTTTCTTTGCTAATTTTCTGCTTGGAGGATCTATCCAGTTCTGTAAATAGGGTGTTGAAATCCCCAGTCATTATGGCATTTCTGTTTATCATGTTGTTTATTTTATTTATTTATTTATTTTGAGACAGAGTCTCGCTTTGTTGCCCAGGCTACAGTGAGTGCTGTGGCATCAACCTAGCTCACAGCAACCTCAAACTCCTGGGCTCAAGTGATCCTCCCGCCTCAGCCTCCCGAGTAGCTGGGACTACACGCATGCGCCACCATGCCCAGCTAATTTTTTCTATATATATTAGTTGGCCAATTAATTTCTTTCTATTTATAGTAGACACAGGGTCTTACTCTTGCTGAGGCTGGTTTTGAACTCCTGACCTCGAGCAATCCACCCACCTCGGCCTCCCAGAGTGCTAGGATTACAGGCGTGAGCCACCGCACCTGGCCTTATCATGCTGTTTAGATCAAGCAGGATTTGCTTTCTATATCTGAGTGCTCCTATGTTAAGTACATAAATATTTAGGATTCTTAAGTCTTCTTGTTGGAATTTTCCTTCCACCGCTATATATTGACCATCTTTATCTTTCTTTACTTTTGTTGCTTTAAAGTTTATGTTATCTGATATAAGAATGACTACCCCAGCTTTCTTTTGGTTTCCATTTACCTGGAAATTTATTTTCTATCCCTTCACTTTGAGTATGAATGCATCCTTATGGGTAAGATGCATTTCCTGGAGACACCAGATACTTGAATCTAAGAACTAAAACTATGAAACTACTGAAAGAAAACTTTGGGAAAACACTTTAGGACATTGGCCTGGGCAAGGACTTTTTGAATAATAGTCTCAAAACACAAGCAACCAAACCAAAATTGGACAAATGGGTTCACACCAAGCTAAAAAGCTATTGCACACCAAAAAGAAACAAAATGAAGAAACCACCCACAGAATGGGAGAAAACATGTGCAAACTACCCACTTTACTAGAGATTAATAAGTATAATATATAAGGAGCTCCAACAACTCCATATGAAAAAATCAAATGATCCAAATAAAATGGCCAAAGGATCTGAATAGACATTTCTCAAAAGAAGATATACAAATGGCCAACAGATATTATGGAAAAATTCTCAACATCATTAGTTATGAGAGAAATGCAAATCAAACTAGAATGAGATATCATCTCATCCATGTTAAAGTGACTTTTATAAAAAAGACAGTCAATAATGAATGCTGGTGAGAAGGTGAATAAAGAGAAACTCATATAATTTTGGTGGGAATGTAAATTAGTGCAACTACTATGGAAAACTATATGAAGATTCCTCAAAACACTAAAACTACAATTACAAAATGACCCAACAATCCCACTGCTAGGTATATATCCAAAACAAGGGAATTCAGTATATCGAAAAGATACCTGCACTCCCACATTTATTGCAACACTATTCACA
The DNA here is from genome assembly GCA_008750895.1 of Mirza zaza. Classification (NCBI taxonomy): domain Eukaryota; kingdom Metazoa; phylum Chordata; class Mammalia; order Primates; family Cheirogaleidae; genus Mirza; species Mirza zaza. Next base: position 7,862 of record VSMD01097703.1, read on the forward strand.
ATAGCCAAAATTTGGAATTTCAATAGGTAAATGGATAAAGAAATTATGGTACATATACACAATGGAATATTATATAACAACAAAAAGAATGAAATCCTGCCATTTGCAACAACATGGATGGGACTGGGGAATATTATGTTACATGAAATAAACCAAACACAAAAAGACAAATCTCACATATTCTCACTCATATGTTGGAGATAAATATTAAGAACAATTGATCTCATGGAGACAGAGTAGAACGATGGTTACCAGAGTCTGATATGTGTAGCAGGGAGAGAAGGAATAAAGTGGAGACAGTTAAATGGTACAAAAATATGGTTAGATAAAATGCACAACATTTAATAGCACAACAAAGTGACTTTAATCAACAATAAGTTAGGGTATACATTGAAATAAATAACTAAAAGAGTGGATTGAAAAGTTCCTACACAGAGAAATAATAAATGCCTGAGGTGATGGATACACCAATTACCCTGATTTGATTGACTCACATTGTATGCCTGTATCAAAACATCACAAGTACCCCATAAATACACAAAACTATTATTTACCCATAATAATTAAAATATTTAAGACAATTTAAATCATACAATCTACATATTGTATGATTGTATTTATATGATATCCTTGAAAAGATAAAACTATAGAAGTAGAAAACAGGTCTGTGGTTGTCAGGAATTAGGAATCAGGGGAGGGTGAGACCATAAAGAAATAATATAATGAAGTTCTTAGGAGAGAAGGAAAATTTTGGTATCCTGATTGTAGTGGTAGTTACACAAATATATACATGTGTTAAAATTCATAAAACTACACCAAAAGAAAAATTCAGTTTTACTGCAAAATAATAAAAAATCAGCAGGTAGTTAACTTGCTACCTTATATAGCCTTGATATTTTTTCTGTTAGTGGCCCTGAATAAGCTAAAAAAATACCCAATCCTAGACTGTCTTAAACTAACAGATAATTTATTTTCAATAGAACTACAAACTATAGTCAATGTCATGAATTTTCCAATTATTCTTCCTTGCTAATAATATTCGCTTCTATTCAATCTTTAGGTAAGATAATAACCCCAAGATTTCAGAACATTATACACTACTTGATATGTTTTCATTAAATAATTACTCATCTGTAGCACCTCTACAAAGAAGAAATTTATAATTCAGTGTATTATTAGAATTGCTACCTAGAATTTAGTGCTTTGCCAGTCATTAAGATGGGTTGTTGTTAAAATGGATCTAGTTGAATGGAAACCTATGCTTGTGGGCAGATGGAATTCCCAGATGTATTGCTCTCATTTGGCAATACATAAAGGTGTTTATGACCTTTAAGCAAACATAAAGCTTTTCTGTTTTGGTCCCTTCCTTAAAGAAAATGATGATAAATAACATTGTTACTAGTGATTCTCTTGAGAAGGCTGTTTCTGCAATAGCTTCTAATAAGTAGAAACTTGCGGTTCTAATGTTAAAATAATCTTATCGTCTTTCTTCAATAATAACCCTGAATTTCTTGGGTGTCAATTCTTTCTTAATAGGGGAAAACATTTTGGCTGAAAAAAATATGTATATATATATATTTAACACCACCATAAAATGGTCCCTTCATTGGAACTTGTGTTTGAGAAGGGACTTCCACCAGACTTGTCTTATACATGGTACTGATAATGAGTGCATTATTGATTTGAGTTAAATGCAACCACTTACCAAAATCCATAAAAAGCCTATGTCATAAAAGTGCCAGTTCTGACCATTAGGCATGTCAATAGTTCTCAGTGGGGAGGTGGGAAAGTGCTAAGACTGAGGGGAACTGACATTTCTAAGGCGGAGACTGGGGAAAGAATCAGGGAAAAAGGACTATCTTCCTTTAGAGAAGAACACAATCCATATCACCAAGTTTCAAGAATGTGAGGAAGTAAATTTCAATCCATATCATCATTCATTTGTTTGTTCATCCAACAAGTATTTATTGTGTGACTACTCTGTCCCACGCACTGTTTCAAGTGCTGATCTCCACCCGACAGTCAATGTTGTTCTTCTCATGGATACTAAATTTAGTGGGAGGAGAAAGACATTTAACAGGTAAATGAGACAGTTTCAGATTGTCATAAGTAATATCAAAGAAATAAAACAGAATAATGTGATAGACAGTGACTGAGGATGGGAATGGGACTTGAGTTGAGGAGGCCACTTTACATATGAAGATCAAAGGGGCATTTGAGCTGAGACTTAAATGATGAGAAAGAGGCAGGCATGAGAAGATCTAGGCTGAAGACACAGCAAATGCAAAACCCTTGAGATTAGAACAAGTTTGATAAAAGTGACTAAAGCATTAGAGAAGTAGGCAGGGAAGAGACAGACCATTTAAGGTTTTGGGAACCATAGTAAGTAGTTTGGATTTTATCGTCAGTACAATAGGAAGCCATTGGATAATTTAATGTGAAAATAGAATGATCTCATTTACATTTTAAAAATTCCTTTGGGTATTTTATAGAGAGTAGGTTTTAGGGGGGCAAAGAATGGAAGCAGGGAAACCCATTAAAGGAATGTTGTACTAATCTAGACAAAATAAGATGGTGTCTTGGACCAGTGTGGTGGAAGTGGAGATAAAGGGAAGTGAATGCATTCAGGATACATTTTGTAGATATTGCTAACAAGACTTGATGATGGATTGTTATGTGGATTATGAAGGAAAGAGGAATAAAGAATGATTGAAGTTTGTATCTGGAACAACTGCATTGGAGATAGTACCAATGACAGTGATGGGCAAGTGCAAGTTCTCTTATTGAGGTGTGTGGGGATAAGAGCTCTATTTTGAATGTTTTTAGTGTGAGGTGCCTCTTAGCCATGTAAGGAGTCATGCTAAGCTGATAGTTGAATATATAAGGCGGGAAATCAGAAGAGAGGTTGGGACTATATATATAAAATTAGGAGTCATTAATATAGAAATCATATATGAAAATGGGATTTAATAGGGGGGATCAGAGTGTGACAATGGAAGATTATAAAAAAGTATCAGTCTCAACATCAAGAAGTTGCCACAAATGCAGATCGAGACATTTCATCGGAGTTGACACAGTAATAGAAAAATCCATGTTCAGTGGGGGTGACAAGTAGAGGGCTCAATTTTATTCCCAGTGCAATAGAAAACCCTTGAAGTGTTCTAAGCAAGGGAGTAATATATGATTTACATTTTTAAAAAATATCTCAGGACAATTATATGCTTAATGGATCATAAGAAGACAAGAATAAAAAAAGAAGTATGTGCTAGACAGAATTCTAAGCTGGCCCCCTAAGATTTCTGGCCTCTGGTATAGACACACCTTCTCTCAGTTACTCTGACACTAAAACTTAGGTAATGTTATGAAGGGGTTTTCCAGATATATTAAGGCACCAAATCAACTGACCTTAAAATAAGGAGATTATCTGAGTGGGGCTGACCTAATCAGATGAGTCCTTTAAAAAAAGGAGAGTTTTTGTTTTGTTTTGTTTTTTACCTGCTGGTAGCAAAAGAGAAAAAGAAATTCAAAGCATAGGGATGGGGCTTATGCACCATTGCTGGCCTGAAGATGGAGAGGCTATGTGGCAAGAAATGAAGGTGGCCTCTAGGGCCTGAGAGTAGCCCCTGGCTATGGCCAGCAAGGAAGTGAGGATTTAAATCTTACAACTTCAAGGAACTGAATTCTGCCAACAACAGTAATAAGCTTGTAAGTGGATTTTCCTCAGAGCCTCCAGACTAGAACTAGGCCCAGGCAACACCTGGATTTCAGCATTTGTTATACCCTAAGCAGAATAATACTTTGAACAGAGAACCCAGTCACACAGAGCCAGACTTATGACCTATAGAACTTAGAGATAATAAATTAGTGTCGTTCTAAGGTGCTAAGTTTGTGGTAATTTATTTCACACAACAAAAAATTAATACATAGTGTATTAGTTTGCTAGGGCTGCCATAACAAAGTGCTATAGATTGAGTGGCTTAAACAACAGAAATTTATTTTCTCACAGTTCTGGAGGCTAGGAGTCTGAGATAAAAGCAATAGCAAGGAGGGTTTCTTCTTATTCTGTGTTAGAAATAAGTCTTGAGATTTCTTTATAACATTCAATAGCCATAATAAAGTAGCCACGGGGTGGAAGGTTCAGTGTGTGTTGGGGGGGTTGTTGAGTTAAAGGGAGCATATGAAAGTAAAGATAGAGTTTGATTTCAAAGTACAAGGCACTTGAAATTAAAGCTAAGAAGTTCAGACTTAATTACACAGAAGTATAGTGAGATTCTAAAACATTTGGAGCTAAGGCCTAGCCAAAGAAAGACAAAGTGTTAAGAAGATTAATCTGGTTCTGGTGTGACGGGTAGTTGGGAAGAGTGAGGATGTGTGTGAAGAAGAAATGATTTAGAATGCAGAAGTACAGAGACCAATTTAAGGTTATCATAAGAATCCATGCAGGATCATCTGAGAACAGGATTCATGGAGATTCAAAAAAGTGGTAATGTAATTTTCCTGATTAAAAAAAATGTCTAGTTCAACACAGAGTAAGTCCTTGAAAGAATGTAAATTTCCTTCCCTTTCTCTTGGGCCATATCTCCAATTATTGGGCCCACAAGGTACAAATTAAATACTTCCCTTAATAGTGGAATAAGATAAATTGAATCTCCACTAGTCTCACCTTTGTTCCATGATTTGCTATGAAATAAGCAGTTAACAGTCTTGAACTATGTCTTACTAAGGTATCCCTGAGACATTTTCTTTGTGGGTCCTGTGTTATCCTGAAGTAAATGTTACTTCATAATGTCATTTTCTTTATTTGGTTATCAGACTTTTCCGTAAATTACTTGAAGCTGTAGTCCTTAGACATAAACCTCACTAAGGCAACTTGTTTTTAATATGCAAGTTTAATTTTAAGCACTGATGCTATGTTTAAAATTGAAGTTTCTGCTTGGTTTCTAGCTATATGAATTAAAAGTTTAGTGGGCTAATTTTACTCTGGCAGCCAAGCCTCTTATTGCCTGGCCACTGTCATTAAAAGTCAGTAAGAATAATGACTTCACCCAGTGATCCTGTGAAGGTGAGGGCCCAATGTTTGTCTCTCCAAGTCACCCTGCGGAAACAGGTCATAGTGTGGCTGCTACTATATCCCTAGTGGAGGTTCTATTCCTCACCCAAATGGATATGAAAGGACTCAATCACCTTGAAAACTCTCAGACTATCAAAACAACTCCACTATTCTTTGCCACAAGATGTTCCATATGTCATCTAGAGTGGTGAGAACTATGACCCTTATCCCAGCTATGGATTCTCCCCTTTCTTCCTCCACTGGGTCTAGAGAGGATAGGAGGCAGCCATTTAAAATTGCTTCTGATTTATCTACATCCTGTGAGTCAATGTACTCTTGGTAAATCCCCATACATTTATAGATTAAGAACTCACTTTCAGCCATACCCTTGGAACTAGAAATGTAATTATACACAGTTGCTAGCTTCAAGGAGTTCCCAATCAGTTTAGATCATCAAGTCAACCTCCTGTTGTAGTGGTTGTTGTTGTTTATGAAAGGAGCTTTTAAGAGAGAACTAATCTTTATAATATGATTGTATCTAGCATTACGTTTTCTTTGGGACAATGCTGAGCACACTACCGTTTGATGAATATCACCTGTTCTTATGAAAGTACAAAAACATGGTCAATCTATTTTCCTTGGCTATGTTGATTTTTCTCAGTATTTTTATCTCCTCCTCTACCATTTATAATATACTGTTATAATTATTTACCCTAGTGTTTATCAGCCAACTGCAGACTGTTTATTACTTCCACACAATTTGAGTACTCTGTATGTTACTTGGTATTTTCATGGTGCAGTTTTGCTTTTAGTAACTGGGTCATTTTCTGCTCAGTAATACTATTTTGAATGGTCCTACTCTACTTAATAGTTTTGCTTTTATTCTTTCATATTTTTGTTTTGAACAAAACCTTATTTGTGAGTCTTAACAGTACGCAATCAATATTTGTAAGTTTAATAGCTTTATTTATAAGCATCCCACAGATCAAATTTCTTCACTGTTTTTAAGAGCTTTCATGCATATAATTTCATTTAAGTTAGACATTTAATATTATAACAGAGATTGAAAATGTAGCCATACCTAACAAGTATGTTGCAGCATTGCTTGAAATAGGGAAAAATTACACAGGTTTTAAATGTGATGCACCACATAACAGAATGGAGGACAAAAAAATATCATCTCAGTAGATGAAGAAAAGGCATTTAACAAAATTCAACAGGATTTGATGATAAATACTCTCAACAAATAATTTATAGAAGGTATGTACCTCAACAATGAATCCATGTGTGACAAGCCCATAACTATGGGCTCAATGGGGAAAGGTTGGAAGCACTACCTCTAAGATTAGGAACAAGATAAGAATCCCCACTCTCACCACTTCTGTTCAACATTGTAATGGAAGTCTTAGCCAGAGCAACCAGGCAAGAAAAAGAAAAAAAAAAAAAAAGATACCCAATTCAGAAAGGAAGAAACTAAATTGTCTTTGTTTTCAGGTGACATGATATTATATAGAGAAAACTCTAAAGATTCAATCAAACAAAACTGATAGATGAAGGATATAAAATTGACTTAGTAGCATTTTTATACCTTAACAATGAACTATCTGAAAAAGAAATTTTTCAAAAATCCCATTTACGATGGCTACAAAAATACTTATGAATAAATTTAGCCAAGAATATGAAAGATGACCATACTAAAAAAATATAAAACTTTAGTGAAAGAAATTACAGAACACACAAATAAATGTAAAGATATCCTACATTCATGGATTCAAAGAATTATTATTGTTAAAATATCCATATTACCCAAAGCAATCTGTGGATTCAATGCAGTCTCTATCAAAATTCCAATGACATTTTTACAGAAATAGAAAAAAAGAATTTTTAAATTCTTATGGAACTACAAAACACCAAAAATATCCAAAGCAGTCTTGACATAGAAGAACAATAACAGAAGCATCACACTACCTGATTTCAAAATATATCACAAAGGTATATACATCAAAACAGCATTTTACTAGCATTCAAACAGATGAAAACATATGAACTCAACACCAACTACATAAAGAAAATATTAGAACGAAAGAGAGAGATAGACCACAATACAATAAAACTAGGAGACTTTAACTCTTTTCTTTCAGCAATGAACACATCATCTATATGGAATATTACAAAGAAATATAAGATATAAACTACACCATGAACCAAATCAACCTAATAGATATTTACAGACCATTCTATCCAACAGCTTCACACTTTTTTCAACTTCACAGTGAACATTCTCAAGGATAGATCATGTTAGGCAACAAAAAATGTCTTAGCAAATTAAAAAGATAGAGATTATATCAAGTACCTTTTCTGAAGACAATAGCATAAAACTAGAAATCAATACAGAAGGAATTTCAGGGATGTTACAAACATAAAAATTAAAAAGCATGCTCTTGATTAACTAATAAAAACATCCTCATATAGCCATCTAATCTTTGACAAAGCAGACAAAAACATACACTGGGGAAAAAAATCCTTATTCAATAAATGGTGCTGGGAAAACTGGAAAGCCACATGTAGAAGACTGAAACAGGATCCACACCTCTCACCTCTCACAAAAATCAACTCACTCTGGGTAACAGACTTAAACCTAAGTTGTGAAAATATTAGAACTCTAGAGGAAAACATTGGACATATTCTTCTAGACATTGGCCTAAGCTAAGATTTTTTTTTTATTTCGGCATATTATGGGGGTACAGATTTTAAGGTTTCAATAAATGCCCTTTCCTCCCTCCCCCCACAAGTCTGAGTCTCCAGCATGACCATCCCCCAGACAGTGCACATCTCACTCATTATGTGTTTATGAAGAAGACACCAAAGGCAATCACAGCAACAACAAAAATAAATAAACGGGACCTGATCAAATCAAAAATCTTCTGCACAACCAAAGAAACTGTCATGAGAGCAAACAGACAACCTACAGACTGGGAGAAAATTTTTGCATGCTACACATCCAATAAAAAGCTAATAACTAGAATCTATTTATAACTCAGGAAAATTTGCAAGAAAAAATCAAAGAACCCTATCAAAATGGGCAAAGTACATGAACAGAAACTTTTCAAAAGAAGACAGAATAATGGACAACAAACATATGAAAAAATGCTCAACATCTCTAATCATTAGGGAAATGCAAATCAAAACCACAATGAGATATCACTTATCTCCAGTGAGAATGGCCTTTATCAAAAGTCCCAAAACAATAAATGTTGGCTTGGATGTGGAGAGATAGGGACACTCCTAACTGCTGGTGGGACTGCAAACTAGTCCAACCTCTGTGAAAAGCAATATGGAGATACCTTAAAGCAATACAAGTAGATCTACTATTTGATCCATCAATCCCATCACTACCCAATAGAACAAAAGACATCTGCCTTCGAATGTTTAAAGCAGCACAATTCACAATTTCAAAGTTGTGGAAACAACCCAAGTGCCCATGAATATATGAGTGGATCAATAAAATGTGGTATATGTATACCATGGAGTACTATTCAGCTATAAAAAACAACAGTGATATAGCACCTCTTGTATTATCCTGGATAGAGGTGCAACCCATTCTACTAAGTGAAGTATCCCAAGAATGGAAAAACAAGCACCACATGTATTCACCAGCAAATTGGTTTCACTGATCAACACCTAAGTGCACATATAAGAATAACATTTTTGGGCATCAGGCAGATGGGAGGGGGGAGGAGGAGATGGGTATAAACATACATAAAGAGTGCTATGTGCACCATCTGGGGGATGGGCATGCTTGAAGCTCTGACTCAGGCAGGGAGGGGGGCAACATACATAACCTAAACATTTGTACCCCCATAATGTGCTGAAATTTAAAAAAAAGAAATTAAGAGAGAAATTTTAAAAATTTTTTGAGACAAATGAAAATGAAAACACAACATACCAAAACCTATGGGATACACGAAAAGAAGTCCTAAGGAAAATTTATAGCAATACATGACAAGATCACAAAAGAAAAATCTCTTATAAGCAACCTAACATTGCACCTCAAGAAACTAGAGAAATAAGAATAAATTAAAGCAAAAATTAGTAGAAGGAAGGAAATAATATCAGAGCATAAATAAATAAAATAGAGACTAGAAAAACAATAGAAAATATTACTGAAACTAAGAGCTGGTTTTTTGAAAGATAAAGTCAACAAAACTTTAACTAGACAAAGAAAAAAAAGAGAAGACTCAAATAAAATCAGAGATAAAAAGGAGACATTACAAGTGATATCAGAGAAATACAAAGGATCATAAGAGACTATTATGAGCAAGTCTATACAAAAAATTAGATAACATAGAAAAAGTGTCTAAATTCCTGGACACATACAACCTACCAAGATTGAATTATGGGGAAATAGAAAACTTGAACAGAGCAATAAGGAGTAAGGGCATTGACTCAGTGATAAACAGTCTCCAACAAAAGAAAAGTCTAGGACCTGATGGCTTTGCTGATAAATTCTACCAAAACTTTAAGAAGAACTTATGTGAATTCTTCTCAAAATATTCTAGAAAATTGAAAAGGAGGTACTATTTCCAAACTCATTCTACAAAGCCAGCATTATCTAAATACCAAAACCAGACAAGGACACAACAATAAAAGAAAACTACAGGCCAATATCCTTGATGAACTTAGATGTAAAAATCCACAACAAAATACTAGCAAACAACATTGAACAACATATTAAAAAGAAAATTCATTACAATCAAGTGGGATTTATCTCAGGGATGTAAGATTGATTCAACATACACATATCAATAAATGTGATACCAATTGCAAAGACGTGGAAACAATCCAAGTGCCCATAAATTCATGAGTGGATTAATAAAATGTGGTATATGTATACCATAGAGTACTATTCAGCTTTAAGAAACAATGGTGATATAGCACCTTTTGTATTTTCCTGGCTACAGATGGAACCCATTCTACTAAGTGAAGTGTCCCAAGAATAGAAAAATGAGCACCACGTATACTCACCAGCAAATTGGTTTCACTGATCAATACCTACGTGGACATATAGGAATAACATTTATTGGGTGTCAGGCAGATGGGAGGAGAAGGAGGGGATGGGTATATACAAACATAATGGGTGCGATGCGCACCATCTGGGGGATGGACACGCTTGAGGCTCTGACTCTGGAGGGGAAGGGGGAGAAGGCAACATATGTAACCTAAACATTTGTACCACCATAATATGCTGAAATAAAAATAAATAAATAAATAAATAAAATGTGATACATCACATTAACAGAAAAAATGACCAAAATGACATGATCATTTTAATAAATGCAGAAAAAGCATTTGACAAAATTTAACATTCATTCATGATAATAGCTCTCAACAAATTAGGCATACGTAATACCACATATGCCAACTCCACAGCTAACATCATACTGAATGGGAAAAAGCTGAATGTTTTCCCCTAAGATCTGGAACAAGACATGGATGTCCATTTTCACCACAATTATTCAACATAGAACTGGAAACTGTAGCCAAAGTAATTAGGCAAGGGAAAGAAATAAATGGCTTCCAAACTGGAAAAGAGCAGGTCAAATTGCCTCTGTTTACTGATGATATGATCTTATATAGAGAGATACCTCAAAGCGATACAAGTGGATCTACCATTTCATCCAGCAATTCCACTACTGGGCATCTACCCAAAAGATCAAAAGTTACTTTATGAAAAAGACGCTTGCACTCGAATGTTTATAGCAGCACAATTCACAATTGCAAAGCTATGGAAACAACCCAAGTGCCCATCAATTCATGAGTGGATTAATAAAATGTGGTAGATGTATACCATGGAGTACTACTCAGCTTTAAGAAACAATGGTGATATAGCGCCTCTTGTATATTCCTGGATAAAGCTGTAACCCATTCTACTAAGTGAATTATCTCAAGAATGGAAAAACCAGCACCACATGTACTCACCAGCAAATTGGTATTAACGGATCAACACCTAAGTGGACATATAGGAGTGACATTTGTCAGGTGTAGGGAGGGTGGGAGGGGGGAGGAGGGGATGGGTGTATACAACCACAAAGAGTAAGATGTGCAACATTTGGGGGATGGACATATTTGAAGCTGTTACTCGAGAGGGGAGGGGGGCTTGGGCAACATAAGTAACATTAACACTTGTACCCCCATAATACGCTAAAATAATAATAAAAAAACTAAATGAAATCATTGTAGGAAAATGCCCATCTATTCTTATTTACTCAGAGTTTTTAAATGGCTTTTAAACAAATAAGGAATAAATAGTAAAATTTAATTAAAAAAAGAAAACTCTGAAGATCTTACCAAAAAACCTATTATAACTAATATATACATTCAGTAAAGTTCCAGAATAGAAAATTAAAATATAAAAATTAGTACCATTTCCATACACTAGTAGTGAACTATTTGAAAAACAAAGCAAGAAATCAATCTCGTTTGCAATAGCTACAAAAACATAAGATATCTAGGAATAAATTCAACTAAGGAGATGAAAGATCTCTATGCTGAAAACTATAAAACATTGATGGAAGAAATTAAAGATGACACAAATAAATATAAATATATTCCTTGTTCAGGGATTGAAGAATTAATATTGTTAACATGTCAATATTACACAAAGAACTACAGATTCAATGCAATCCCTATCAAAATGCCAATGATCTTCTTCACAGATATACAAAAATCAATCTTGCACTACCATATTCATTGTAGCATTATTCACACTAGCCAAGATATGAAATCAACCTAAATGTTCATCACTGGATAAATGGATAAAGAAAATATGGTATATATACAAAATGGAATACCATCCAGCCATAAGAAAAAATGGAATTCTGTCATTTGTGACAATGTGGATGAATCCGGAGGACATCGTGTTCAGTGAAATAAGCCAGACAGAGAAATACAAATACCATATGATCTCACTCATATTTAGAATCTTAAAAGGCTTACCTCAAAGAAGTAGAGAATATAACAGTGCTTACCAGAAACTGGGAGTGGGGGGTGAAGTGGAGGGGAGAATAGGAAGATATCGGTCATGGAATACAAAGTTACAATTAGATAGAGGAATAAGTTCTGGTGTCCTATTGCATGGTAGGGTGGCTATAATTAAAAATTATGTATTGTATATTTCAAAATACCTAGAAGAGAGGATGTTAAATTTTTTATCACAAAGAAATGATAACTGTTTGAGGTGATTGATATGCTAATTATTCTGACTTGATCATTGAACAATATATACCCTATAAATGTGTTTAATTATTATGTGTCAATTAAAATTTCTTTAAAGGGTATGAGTGTTTTAATAAAATTTTGTAAAAATAAGTAGTGGGCTGGATTTGGCCAATGAGCTGTGGTTTGCCATACCCTGCCTTAGTCTATCAATGTATGAATTATATTGCTTGCTTTTTTAATGTTAAATCAAATCTTGCATTCCTGGGATAAATCATACTGGGTCATAATGCATAATATTGTTATGAATATTAAATTTAGATTTCTGATTTTTTATTTAGGATTTTCTATCTAGGTTCAAAAATGCATGTGGGCTATAATTACTTATTTTTTTGTCATATTGTCCTTTTCAGATTTCATTATTATGCTCTATTACCCTCTTAAAATCAGTGGCTGAGAAGATATACACGTCCTATTTTCTAAAAGAATTTGTATGTTACTTGAATTATTTCTTCCTTGAATGTTTGGTAGAACATGCTAGCAAAGTTATTTTGAGCTGGAATTTTTTTGCACATAGAATTTAAAAAGAAATTCAGAATCAAATTCTTTAGTGGACATATTTGTGTTTTGTAATTCTTTTTGAGTCAGATAAAGTTGCTAAGTTCAACATATTAGAAATTTGCTTTTTATTTTACTTAAATTTCAAATTTCTTAGTGAAAGATTATTTATAATATACATTATTTTAATATAAATTATCTTAATATGATTGCAATATATGTATTCATTTCAGATTTTCCACTCCATTATAGTACATCTCTTCATTCACTCTGTTTTATGTGGTTTCTGTTTTCCGAACTGTTCAATTTTGACATTGATCTTCCCAACTGTATCTTTGTTTTCTGTTTCACTAATTTTTATTTTTATTTTTTCTTTCTTTGTTTTTAATGCTTTTCTTTTCCTAACATCTAGAGATGGACGTCTTAATTCATTGACTTTTGGCCATTCTTCTTTTCTAACCATTATGTTTAAAGTTAACAATTTCACTATAATTCAAACTACCTAATTTTAGAACTTAATATAAAGCTACAGTAATCAAGACAGTGTGTTATTAGAGTGAGGATAAATATATAAACCAATAAAATAGAACTGAGAACCTAGAAGTAGAACAACACATACGTGGTCAATTGAAATTTGGCAATGATGCAAAGGCAATTAAATGAGAAAAGGATAGAATTTTCAACAAATGGTAGAACAATTGTACTTCCATGTGCAAAAAGAAAGCATCTTGACACAGAGTTTGAATGTTAAGAAAAAATGAACTCAACATTGATTATAGACCTAAACATAGAACTAAAAGCTACAAAGTCAACAAACTAAATGAAAACATAAAATACAATTTTGTGTTAGATAAATATTACATATATTAAACCAAGAGCACAATATATACAAGAAGAAATAAGAATAAATTAGACTATGTCAAAGTTAAAAATTTGTCCTTTTAAAGTCATTGTTATGAAAATGAATACACAAACCAAAGACTGGGGGAAATATTTGTGTATTGCAGATCTAATAAAAGACTGAATATTTCTTAACTGAAACTTTAAAAGCCAGAAGGGACTCGGGACCAATTCTCAGTCTTCTAAAACAGAATAATGGCCAACCTAGAATTCTTTATCCTGCAAAACTAAGCTTCTTATATGAGGGAGAAATAAAGACTTTCCCAGGCAAGCAATGATGGATGGAATTTGCAAAGATCAGACCTGCCCTGCAGGAAGTATTCAGATCTGCATTATACACTGACCAGAACAGTAGACACCCACCAGTGTAAAATCCAGAACGCTGATTCCACAATGGCTCAAGAGGTAAAACAAAACAATATGAGTCATCCTAGCACTCTGGGAGGCGGAGGTGGGAGGATCATTTCAGCTCAGGAGTTCTACACCAGCCTGAGCTAGAGTGAGACCCCGTCTTTATTAATAAAATAGGAAGAAATTAGCTGGAAAACTAAAAATATATAGAAAAAATAGCCAGGCATGGTGGTGCATGCCTATAGTCCCACCTACTCAGGAGGCTGAGGCAGAATGATTGCTTTAGTCCAGGAGTTTGAGGTTGCTGTGAGCTAGGCTGATGCCATGGCACTCTAGCTTGGACAACAGAGTGAGACTCTGTCTCAAAAAAAAAAAAAATATGAGTCCACCCAACAGGATGAACAGAAATCCACCCTAAATATCAATTCTCTGAATAAATGTGAATGGCTTGAATTGCCCACTGGAGAAACATAGGCTAGCTGAATGGATAAAAAAAAATATACAAACCAAGTATCTGCTGTGTAGAAGAAATGCATCTTACCCACAAGAACTCATTCAGACTCAAGGTGAAGGGATAGAAAACAATTTTCCAGGCAAATGGAAACCAAAAGAAAGATGGAGTAGCCATTCTTATATCAGATAACATAAACTTTAAAGCAACAAAAGTAAAGAAAGATAAAGATGGTCACTATATAGTGGTAGTGGGAAAAATCCAACAAGAAGATTTAACAATTCTAAATATTTATGTACTCAACACAGTAGCATACAGAAACATAAAGCAAATCCTGCTTGATCTAGACAAAATGATAAACAGAAACTTCCTAATAGCAAGTGACTTCAACACCCCACTGACAGAACTGGACAGATTCTTCAAGCAGAAAATAAGGAAAGACAAAATGAGCTTAAACAGAACCCTAGAACAAATGAGCCTAACAGACATCTACAGAACATTCCACCCAAACAACACTGAATATATATTCTTCTAGTCAGCTCATGGAAGTTTCTCTAAAATTGATTACATCCTAGGCCATAAAACAGATCTCAACAAATTAAAATAAAAAACAAAAACAGAAATTAGGGACCCCGCCCAGAAGATGGCGGATGAGAAACACCGCCAGACAGAGTGTCTCTGAAGAAAAGACAGATTCTAGAAGAAATTAGAAGAAAGAAGTAAGAAGCAAGAAGACGACCCTACATCGGATGAGGGTCGGAAGGAGGAGTACCTGAGACCACGGGCGACTCCACGGGAGGAGGTCGTGGAGGAGAACTGGAAGCTGGGACCCCCGGAGCAGCCCGGAGACCAGCGGGAAGGGTAGGTGGATCTGCCTTTTCCCCTCCCCTGCATCCTGGACTGCTGGTGGGCTCCCCAGCAAGCAGAGGGACCTGCAACAACCGCCCCCAGTGAGCGGTAAGCCAGTAGCAGACGCGGCACCAGGCTCCCAACTCCCTCAGGGCACCTCCGTGTGCACAGACCCGAGCCGCGCGGCAGACGCCATATTGCCTCCTCCTCCCCTCCCCCGACCCTACCCGCGGCTGCCCAGAGAGACAGAGAGACAATATAGCCACCAGCCGGAGGCACCTCCATGGAACGGGACCTTCCCTTTTGGGGCTCTACAACAGCTGACTAGGGGGAACTCAGACTGTGAGCTCTCTGCCCGCCAGCCCTACCAGGTGCTGCTGGCACGGTGATTCCAGGAGAACCAGGCAGAGCCTGAGGTTGAGAAACATAGACCCAGCTTGGGCTCCCTGTGGGTGAATTGGGACAGGCACTCGTCTCCCTGGTGGGGACAAAGTTTGAACTCTGGGACCCAGAGGTCAGACCTGCAGACCACATCCCGTGCACCGAGGCCTCGCCTTGCCCGGGGCACAGAAGGGATATACGTGAACAGCCTGCTGAGGTGTGTGTGCCTTCAGGGGCAGATCAGCATCCTAGAGGGCAACCCTCCCCCCAAAGGGAGGCCTTGCACCCAGCCCAGGTGGCGTTCTTGAACAGGGAACCTCCCCACCGGCATTACAGCCAGGGAAGGCAGGGGGCGTGTGGTCTGGCCTGCTGACAGAGGCCCAGGAGTAGCTGCAGAGTCGGGGATGGTGGAAAGAGGCCAGGCCCGCTCCAGACTGCGGGTCTCATACAGCCCCACGCCCACACGCAGACTCTCTGACTGAGCGGGGCCATTCCAGCCCCTCCCTGTCAGCTTTGCCTGGAAGGAGAGAACAGAACTTTGACCCCTGCTAATGACATTGGTGGTGCCTGAGGGCGGGCTTACCCAACTCAGCTCCGCCCAGACTCTCTCCTAGACCAGCCCTCACTAAAGGGGAGAAAAGGACACACCTGGAAGTCCCAGGGCCCCATTCACCACCTGAGGCACTAGAGTTCTCTCTTCAGGAAAAAGAGCTGATAACAGGATACAAAAACAACAGCGTAGCCTGTTCCTCCAAGCAAGCGCCACCTACTGACAGGGAGAGCATCCTGCACACCATTTTCACAACACCTACTGACCCATTATACAGGGAGTGGTCGAATCTCACGCACAGACACCACCTACGGGCTCAGAAAATAAACAAGGCATGTGAATACCCAAACAAAAACCTAAAGAAAAGAAACAACAACTGATTGACATGGGAAGAAATCAGCAAAGGAACTCCGGAAATATGAAGAACCAATCGGAAAACACACCCCCAAAGAGGAGCCCCAGCCCCCTAGAAACGGACACCAACCAAAATCAGGCAACCAAAATGACAGAAGAGGAATTTCGTATGTGGATCATAAGAACACTCACTGACCTGCAAGAACAACTCAA
>VSMD01097729.1:0-19745 GCA_008750895.1 Mirza zaza
ATAATAAAAAAGTAATATAAAGACAAGTGTTGGTGAGGATATGGAGAAACTGGAACCTCATACTCTGCACGTAGGAATGTAAAATTGTGCAGCCACGTTGGAAAACAGGCTGGCAGTTCCCCAAATAGTTAAACATAGAATTACCATATGGCCGATCAATTCCTTTCGTAGATATACAGCCAACAGAAATAAAAACATGTTTTCACACAGAAAGTCATACATGGATGTTTATAACAGCATTAGTATAATAAGCAAAAACTGGAAACAACCCAAACGTCCATGAACTGGTGAGTGGAGAAATAAAATGTTGTACAGCCATAAATGGAGTATTACTCTGCAATAAAAAGGAATGAAGTTCTGATTCATGTACAACATGCATGAACCTTGAAAACCTCATGCTAAGTGAAATATACATATTGTATCACTCCATTTATGTAATGTCCAAAATAAGCAAATCTATAGGGACAGAAACTAGATTAGTGGTTGTCTAGACCTGGGAGGGACAAGGGGACTGGGAGATAAGAACTAAGGGATGTGGGTTTCTTGGGGGGGTAATAAAAACATCCTAAAATTTTTTGTGGTGTTGGATGCATAACTCTGTAAATAAATTAAAAGCCACTGAATTGTACACTCAAAATGGGTTCATTAGGTGGTATGTTAACTATATTTCAAAAAAGGTGTTATAAAATACATACAAATATATACAATGTTTTTCAATGAAACATTGTTTATAACAACAAAAGGAAATAACCTAAATACTCATAAATAAGTGATTAGCTAAAGAAATTATGGTAAAATGTACTACTATAGAATATAATGCAATATTATACCAAAGGCAAAAATGAGCATATTCCATATGGCGGCATGTTCTCTGAGACACATTTCAAAGTGAGATAAGCAAGGAACAGAACAGTCTGTCTAGCACACGCCCCTCAAGTAAGAAAGCATACTTGCTTTTCATATGCACAGACCAGGGGCCAGTAAGCTGGAGTTCACAGGTGCCATCCAGCCTGCCACCTGTCTTGGGACAGCCAGCAATCTAAGAATGGCACTTAGATTTTACATAGTTGAAAAACAATCAAAAGAAGAATAATAGTTCATGGCATGAAAATGGCATGAAATTCAAATTTCTGTGTCTATAAATAAAGTTGCATTGGCACACAGCCACGTTCATTCACTTAGGCCTTGTCTATGGCTGCTTTCTCAATACAATGGCAGAGTTGAGTAGTTGCAACAGAGACCATAAGCCTACAGAGCCTAAAGTATTTACGATCTGGCCCTTCACAAGCAAGGTTTGCTGTCTCCTGGCCTAGCCTGTCAGGAAGGAAACACTAGATCCTGGTGACCCAACTGGCTGCTCTGGGAGGAGAAGGAACAACTGGGGGATGGGGGTAGGCGAGAGACTTCTCACTGGGTACCCTTTCGGACCTATTTAAAAAATGTCAACAAAACAAAAGCTATATATTTCTTTCTTATTTTTTTTTAAAAGATAGGGTCTCATTCTGTCACCCAAGTTGGAGAGCAGTAGTGAGATCATAGCAGCCTCGAACTCCTGGGCTCAAGTGATCCTCCCACCTCAGCCTCCTGAGTAGCTGGGAGTACAGGCACACACCACCACCACGCCCAGCTAATTTAAACATTTTTTTGTAGAGATGAGTTCTTGTTATATTGCCCAGGCTGGTCTTGAACTCCTGAGCTCAAGCAATCCTCCTGCCTTGGTCTCCCAAAGTGCTGGGATTACAGGCGTGAGCCACCATGCCCAGCCCCAAAGCTATATATTTCTGCATGTGAACATATTAGGTTGTATGCAGAAAAATATTTGTCTAGAAATATGCCAAATGGGCAACTGAGGTTACTTTGAGGGAGGGGGTTGGCTGGGGAGAGGGGAGTCAAGTGGCTTCAGTATTAATATATTGTTGGGATAGTTTACAAGGAGAATCACTTCATGTATAATTTATACAACTGAAAATAAAGGGTGCATGCATAAAAACAGCCCTTGTTGCACTTCCTTGAGCTGTGCTGTGCGTTCCATGAGGTGGTGGGCTCTGCCTGGAGCTCCTGGTGTAGGGCATGGCCCACCATGGGTGCTCATCTAGTTGTTGAATGAGTACAAGGGCCCGACAGATGTGTGTGTCAAGAGTGAGGGATGCACTCAGAGGAATGCACAGTCCAGGGTGGGCTGGGGTGCACTGGGATGGCCTGGGAGGCAGGGAGGGCCAAAGTGGCAGAGCAGGGACATCATCCCTGCTGCCTCCTAGCCCAGGGCTGCCAGCTCCCCAGGGTCTGCAAGTGCCTTGGTTGAGGAGCCCTAGCCTTCAGCCTGGCCTACCTCCCCTACCCCCATAAGATCCCTGATTATTTTTTATCCTTTTACAGCCTCTCTTGAAGGGCACTAGGGAATCCAGCTGGGGCTTGTACAGCAAACGCCATCTGTGGTGTCACTGCTCCCTGTGGGGAGAGTTGCCTCCTGCCTGCCCCCCAGTGCTGAAAGAATCCCCTGCCCGAGGACCAAGCCTGTGGGGGCTGCAGAAGAACTACTTGGGTGTTCAGGTGTCCAGGGACAGCTGGCAAGAGGGGTGTCTCATACATGGACAAATTGAGGACAGCTCTTGTTCAGCTTGTCCTCATCTCTTCTTCCAAAAACAAAGCCCCTATTTCTATCTGGGGAATCTATTTATGCTCAGTCTATGTAGTCAGGGTAGGGCTGACCTAACCCTCCATACACAGTTGGCTGCAAGATACAGGCCTGGCCAATCAGAACTTTTCATTCCCACCCCCACCCGCCTCGTCACAGTGATTGGTTCAGAGCTGGGCATGTGACCCAAGCTAAGCCAATGAATGTCAGCCCCAGGATTTTGGCTGATACCATCAGGAGAGAAGTGCTGTCTCTGGGCTGTGGTTGTTACCTGCAAAGGAGCTGCTGGTTGACTTTTTCCACTACGTAGATGGCAAAGATGCAAGATGGCCTGAAAATACAGGTAAGACGGAGGGAAGCAAAGCCAAGAATTGGAGACTGGGTCCTGAAGACATTGTTTAAACTGGATGCGGTTGTGCCTGAAGTCCATATCTACCCCTGGACTTTTCAGTTACGTGAACCCCAAATCCCCCCTTTTGTTTAGTAGTTTGTATTGGCAAGAGTTGTGTCTACCACACAGAGCTGGCAGAGCCACACTTCCTGTCAGAATCTCTGAACGTTCTGTGCAGAGTTCATTTCTGTCCCCTTTGCTGTGCACGTAGGACCCTCTGTCACTGTTTCCAGCTGTCTGGAGGCAGTCTCCCTCTCTGGCCTGCTGGCTCTCCTCCTCTTTCTGGGTGAAGTGTCCGACTCCCTCGGTCTCCTCTCCTCCCCTCTGCAGCCCACTCCTCTAAATGCCAGGCCTGCACATCCAGGCTGTTAACACGCCATGCCATCTATGACGGGAATGCGGCCCCAGACACGGCTGTTTTTGTTCTTCAACCTTTTCTGAGCACTTTCAATGCGCCAGACTCCGTGCCAACCACATTACACGCATAATCTCATCTAATCTTCTCAATAACCCTGTCGCGTAGGTTTTATGATTATGGTTCTCATTTTTAGGAGATGGGAAGTAGTGGCTTAGGGAGATGAAATAACTGGCCTGAGATGAAACAGCTGAGTCACACACAAGAGGAGGCAGGGCTGGGGCTGGACTGCAGCGGGGAGCTGACCCCAGAGCCTGTGCTCTGACCACTGCACCGGTGCTTCTGATCTGAGTGGGCCCCAGGATCACCTGGGGTGCCAGTGCCCGTTCCAGGGCCCCTCCTCTGAGTGAGGACTGGGCAGGTCTGGGAAGCTGCCTCATTAAACAAGTGCCCCAGAGGATGCTGATGCATGCGGTCCCCAGGGCCTCCCACGAACAGCAGCCGCCGTCTCCCCATTAAGGACTTTGGCCCTGGAAAGGAGTTTGCTGTTGCCAGACCTATTATTGCAGGAGCTGAAGCTCTGCCCTGGCTTAGGCATGACGACAACACAAGACAAACTCCTTTGCTGACAGAGGGAAAAGACAGAACGAGGGCATGTGGATGAGCAACTCATGCTTGGGAAGAAAACAAAAAATGAAAGAATAAATAACATCATTCCACTTTTCAGGGGGTGGTTTGTGAGGGTATGGACTCTAAGAGGGAAGAGGTGTAAGCCAGGGCCCTGGGTAAATTCAAATTCTATAGGATTTCTCCATTTTTCCCTGAAAAGAAAAGGCTCTCACCCTGGCATGATGAAGCTCAAAGTTCTTGACAAAGCTTAATGCCCAGCATGAGCTGGTTGTGCTCTCTTGGCACCTGGCTTTTAGGCATGCCATTCCCGCTGCCTGGAACACTGTCTCTTCCCTTCGTCTGCTTTGCTTAACAAACTTCTACTCATCCTTCAGATGAGTCCCAGTACTGATGACACTTCCTCTGGGAATCCTCTGACCATCAGCTCTGGATTAGGTGCCCCTCCTCTGTGCTCTCTTACCTCCCCGTAATGTGTACTTTTTTTTTTTTTTTTGAGACAGAGTTTCACTCTGTTGCCCCAGGCTAGAGTGCCATGGTGTCTGCCTAGCTCACAGAAACCTCAAACTCCTGGGCTCCAGTGATCCTCCTGCCTCAGCCTCCCTAGTAGCTGGGACTACAGGCATGTGCGACTATGCCCAACTAATTTATATATATATATATATATATTTTTTTTTTTTAGTTGTGCAGCTAATTTCTTTCTATTTTTTTAGTAGAGACGGGGTCTCGCTCTTGCTCAGGCTGGTGTCGAACTCCTGAGCTCAAACGATCCACCCACCTTGGCCTCCCAGAGTACTAGGATTATAGGCATGAGCCACCACACCCGGGCCCTGTAATGTGTCTTGATCTTAACCTCTCAAATTGTATTTTATGTGTTTAATTCAACCCACTAGACTATGGGATTCCTGAAGGAAGGACTATGTTTATCTTGTTCTCTATTATAATCTCAACACCGACACACTGTAACAATTCATTGAATGAATAAACGAATGAACTAAGGTTTAATGAAGCCAAAATGCAAAGCCTGGGGCAGTTACTTGCAATAATCATCTTGACCACTAGATGGCACACCGCCGTGGCATCCATTTGGGGTGGGCTGAGAGTGGAGTAAAATTGATGAACAGGTGGGCAGGGTGAAGGGAGACTGCTCAGGGCGCCTGTGATCTCCAGACTTAGCAGCTGGAGACCTCCTCCATCCTTAACTTTGTATGTATGGAAATCTCTACTCAGGTAATTGCCTGATCTAGAACCCCATTTCCATCAGGGTTACATCTTCATGCTACACGTCAAATGCTTTTCAACGTCTCTAAAGTTTCTTCTGTCGCTCACCAAAGAAGTGTTTTTGTTATTGTTATTGTTATTGTTGTTACTGTTGATTGCTTGAAATGGTTTTATAAACAGCTTTTTTTGCCGGGCACAGTTGTGTGTACCTGTAGTCCCAGGAACTTGGGAGGCTGAGGCAGGAAGATCCCCGGAGCCCAGGAATTCTAGGCTATAGTGCACCATGATCATGCCTGTGAATAGCCACTGCACCCCAGCCTGTGGGACATGGTGAGACTGTCTCTAAACAGAAAAAAAAATTCTTTTTCTTACTGTTTAGAAGAGAGGTGAATTCTGTCACTTTTAGGATCTGAGCCATCACTGAGTCCAATCTTCCACTCTACGGTTTATCCAAAACTTCCATTTTTTTGCTTAAGAACTAACACAAACTTACACTTCTCTGACTCTTCCTTTCTGTCACCAACACAAGTTGCCTTATTTTTCAGGGAACCATATTTTATAGAAAACCAATTTTTGTTGTACATTACCTCCCGAGAATTTCAGGGTACATGACAAGTGACAACAGCAAAGCAATGCCGAAATGTAGCTGTGGGCAGCAGGCTAGGCTTACTGACTAGCGTTATTATTTCCAGTTATATCAGCCTCGCAGTGCTGTGATTTAACTCTGGACCCACCAAAATGACAGACTAATCTATGCTGTGAGAATTCTGGCTTATTCACAAATAATTAACAGCAAAATTTTAAACTGAACAATGCCGAGAATCTAAGGTAACAAGCCAATAGCTAGCTAGCTAGTTTGCCCATAAGTCCCAATAGTTCCATACTATTATCATATTGACAATAATAGTTTCATTTGGAGAATTCTTTTAGTGGAAGGTAATAAAAACCTCAATTTGGCCAAAATTCAACAACATAGAACCTTAAGGAGGTCAGGAATTAGGCACTGGCCTAAGGAGGTTAATCCTTGACCGCCCTGTTGAGCTCACGTGACGGTGTTAACCTCTCTGTGCCTTTGCTTCTTATCATGCCAGTGGAGGCAGCAAGCCTGCCAGAGCCAGCCCGAGAAGGGGAGTTTGAGCCTCCCCTTTGTACATGTGTTTGACTTGGAGCCGGTTCCAGACCAGCGTAGCCACCATAAGCCAACACGAAGGGCTCTGGTGATCTCGCTTCGCCTGCTCCCCAGCCGACGCCAGTCTCTGCCCGTTATCACCCTCCTATCTGAGCAGTTTGGGAGTGATTTAGAAACAGCCTTATTTGTACTCCCACAATCCAGCCAACATGACAGCCATAAAGATTGCTTTGTGGTTCCGTGAGCTGCTGATTGAAGGGTGTGTGGGGGGGAGAGGGGGACAGAAGCCGAGTCAGTGAAGGGCTTTGCCCCAAGGTTGCCCAAAGTGGCACATTGGTAGTGGGGACAGCCTAGCACTCAGGGGCTCTTGTCTCCCTCCCGTGGGCTGTTGTCAAGCGCTGTGTGAGTGTGTGTGAGTGTGTGTGTTGGGTAGAGGGAATAGACATGAATCATTCAGTCGCAATACTTCTCTCCAATGACGATGTTGTGAACTGTCACAAAAATGGGTTCAGTGCTAAGCTGCACGACGTTAGATTTGGCAGTGCTTTCTTGGATATGACACCAAAGGCACTGGCAACAGCAAAAATAGACAAATTGAACTGCCTGAAAAAATTTCAAATTTTGTGCATCAAAAGACACTATCGGCTGGATGCGGTGGTTCACACCTGTAATCCCAGCACTTTGGGAGGCCGAGCCAAGAGGATTGCTTGAGGCCAGGAGTTCAAGACCAGCTTAGGCAACATAGTGAGACTTTTGTCTACACCAAAAAAAAAAAAAAAAAAATTAGCCAGGCATAGTGATGAACACCTGTAGTCCCAGCTACTTGGAAGGCTAAAGCAGAAGGATCACTTGAACCCAGTAGTTTGAGGCTTCAGTGAGCTACGATAGAACCATTGCACTATCATAGCTCACTAGGTAACAGAGTGAGACCCTGTCTCTAAAAAAAAAAAGTACACTATCAACAGGGTGAAAACGTAACCCACAGACTAGGAGAAAATATTTTCAAATGACATATTTGATAAGGGATTAATATCCAGAATATATGGAGAACTCCTAGACTTCAAAAACCCAATTCGAAAAAATGAGCAAAGGACTTAAACAGACATTTCTCCAAAAAAGATATGCAAATGGTCAATAAACACACGAAAAGTTGTTCCACATCATGGAAATGCAAATCAAAACTAAAATGAGATATTACCTCACACCCATCAGGATGGCTACTATTTAAAAAAAAAAACAGAAAATGGCAAGTGTTGGTGAGGATGTGAAGAAGTTAGAACCCTTGTGCACTGTTGGTGGGAATGCAAAATGGTGCAGCTGCTGTGGAAAACAGTATGGAAGTTCCTAAAAAACTTAAAATTGGAATTACCGCAGGATCCAGCAGTTCCACTTCTGGGTGTAGACTCAAAAGCACAGAAAGCAGTCTCGAAGAGATACCTGTACACCCGTGTTTCTAGCAGCGTTATTCAGTACAGCTAAAATGTGGAGGCAACCCAAGTGCCCATTGATCGATGAATGGATAAGCAAAATGTGGTCTACACATACAATGGAATATTATTACTCTGCCTTATAAAGGAAGCAAATTCTGACATATGCTACAATATAGGTGAACCACAAAGACGTTACGCCAAGCCAGTCACGAAAAGACAAACACTGCATGATTCCACTTATGTGAGGGTCTCAGAGTCAAAATCAGAGACAGGAAGGTAGAATGGAGGTTGCCAAGGACTGTTGGGAGCGGGAAGGAGAGTCCTCATGTGGCGGGTACAGAGTTTCGGTTTTACAAGAGGGCGAGAGTCACGGAGATGGACAGCGGTCATGCTTGCAGAACGCTGCGAATGTGTGTGACACCACTGAACCACACACTTAGAACTGGTTAAGATGGTAAATTGTACGTTGTGTGTATTTTAGCACAATAAAAAAGTTTTAAAACATGAGTTCATCTGCAAAAGATGCAAGCCACTGTGTGCAAGAAAAAAAAATTAAAGTTCTAAAAATTAAAAAAAATAATGAGTTCAGTGTTGGGCTCACTGTGAACTGTGAATGGGTAGGTGGGATAAGAAGAAATGAGACTCTGTCCCTGGCCTTAGAGAGCCTCTAGTCTCGTCAGGAATGCAGGGTGTTAGTCGAGCAAGAAGCCGCTGGTCTAAAGCAAGGCTCCTTGCAGCTCCAGTGTTAGCTGAGGTCATGTGTCCTCTGAGATTAAATAAAATTGGCTGGAGCCCTATCCCTCCTCATGTGGGAAGCCCAGTGCCCTCCAGAGATTTCTGCATGTTCCCAGGGGCCTCTGTCCTCCCCGTGTCCCCAGAGCTTGGACTCCTGCCCTCCCCGAGGCTGTTTCGATTCCAGGGCAACTGGAACTCTCTTTCCTTGTTTACCCCAAAACGCTCCCACCGGAGATTCGTGCGCAGCCAACTTTACCCATGACTTGGGGTGGTCAACACAGCAGGCAACGGTAACCTAAATCCTGGCCAGCCCTGGGCCTGACGGTCCTTGGGCCGCCCAACGCTGAGACTTCTCCCTAGCCACCTCCCTCCACAGAGCCTGGCTTTCCGTTTGGACGCGTGGTCCCCTCGCCCGCCCCGAGCGTGCCCTTCCCAGCGCCACCCCGGGAGAGCAGTTTCCCTCAAGGCGTCATTTGGGGCAGCGGACTCTCCACCCCACAGTCCCCTAATGCCTTGTACACCCCAGGGGTCCTCATTGTGGTGTGCTAAGGAAAGGCCAGCTGCCTTTGAATTTGCACCACGTGCAACCATTACTTATTCCCGAAGAGCCACATAATTTTTCGAAAGAGTCCTTCTTAGGATCTCACCTTTTACTGCAGGGAAAAAGCAAACAACTTGGTAATTTTAGCCTGTTGTTTTTTCCTTCTCCTACCAGCCTCACCAAGGAAAGAAAGAGCATGGAGATTTGTTTTTCCGCTGATGGGAATTACGCCCTCTCGGAAAGCAGGAGTCATGACAGCGAGTTCGAGTTTTAGATGGCATTATTTCCGACCATGCCCATTTGTTATGTGCACCGTCCCGTTCGTTCGTTCCGCGAACAGACAGGTGCTGTGGGGGCTCGGTAGAAGCTGGAATCTGTGGGCTGGAGTGACCGGAGGTGGCTTCCTGGGAAGGGGGAACTGACCTGGGACACCACGGCAGCGAAGGGCAGAGTTTAGTGAGGTCAAGACGAAGGGCAGGGCAGGTAGAAAGCGGGAGTGGGGACGGATAGGTAATGGGAATTAATAACATCCCGTCAACGAGTGCGTCTGGGGCTCCTTGCAGTTCTGGCCCAGTGCTCGGCACCACCCCGGACAGGGACAGCGGACATGGAGGGGAGGCCGAGGCGTGGCAGAAACTCTGGGTCACGGGGGGAAGGTTGCTGCCTCAAGGAGACCGGGAGAGGCTGCCTGCCAGGAGAGAGTGACATTTAAGCTGAGACGGGAGGAATGTGTGGGTGATGGCAAGAGGCAGTGCTTCAAGCAGAGGGAACATTGTTTATGAAATTCCGAAGTCAGGAGAGAGGCTGGTGAGGAAACGGAGGCAGTCCGTCATGGAGGGACCCAGAGCTGGAGGCGGGAAGTGGTGGGGGACCAGGCTGGGAGAGGCAGGTGCGGGGCAGGTGCGTGCAGGGCAGGCGGGGCCTTTCAGGCGCTGGATGGGAGAGGGATGTGACCCTGAGGGCAGTGGGAGACGCTGAGGGGTTTTAAGCAGTGAAGCTGCATGCTCAGACATGGGCTTTCGGAAGGCATCTGGGCTGGGCATGGGGGAGACGTTGAGCGAGGAGAAACCGGAAGCAGAGGGGCGTCTAAGAGGGGGTTGGAGCAGTCAGCAGTTGCCTGGCTGAGACAGAGGACACAGGTTACAGGGGGGACCTTGTGCTAGGACAGGAGCGGACAGAAATGGAGCCTGGGACCTCCCGGGGCAAAGGCAGAGACGAGAGGATTTGCAAAGGACAGGCCAGGGTGGCTTTGGGGCTGCTGCTTGGGGGAACCAACTGGACGGAACCTGAATTGCTGGGGTGAATCCTCTCCTCTCCAAGAAGGGGTGCTGCGCCACAGGTTTTCCCAGTGCCAGGATAGGCACCACTGGAGCGTGGTGTGCGTGGTGTCCAAGATGGGCATCACGCAGCGCTCGCTCACACCGCAAGAAAGTCCATCCCTCTCTCAATCCTCCTTCGGTCCTTCGAGGAGAAAGCCCCGCAGGGGGCTAGACTGTCTTTAACATCTCCCTGGCACTTGCTAACCTCCCTTTTCTGCAAAGAGAGAGTAGGCCTTGGGCTCAGAGCCTTCGGCAGGTAAGAGTACCTCGCTGGGACTCGATAATGTTTCATTGCATTTATTTTTATGGCTCCTTTCCATTTATGGTCAGTGAAACCAGATTTCCAATTGTGGCAGCGATACCGAGTTTTGTTTTTAAACAAAGGCATTTAAGCTAAGGGGGAAAATGGGCTACCTTAAAAAATATATTAAGTACGTAGGCCGGGCGCAGTGGCTCACGCCTGCAATCCTAGCACTCTGGGAGGCCGAGGCGGGCGGATCGCTCAAGGTCAGGAGTTTGAGACCAGCCTGAGCAAGAGCGAGACCCCGTCTCTACTATAAATAGAAAGAAATTAATTGGCCAACTAAAAATACATAGAAAAAGTTAGCCGGGCATGGTGGCGCATGCCTGTAGTCCCAGCTACTCGGGAGGCTGAAGCAGGAGGATCGCTCGAGCCCAAGAGTTGAGGTTGCTGTGAGCCAGGCTGACGCCACGGCACTCACTCTAGCCCGGGCAACAAAGTGAGACTCATGTCTAAAAAAAAAAACATAAAGTACATAATGGTACATCTGGTGTGGGGATATGGCAAAAATTGGGAGGGGAGGACTTGGGTGACAGAAGGCCAGGAAGCACTGAGATAGCACAAAGAGCACTGGGTTTGGAGTCCTGGAACCTTCGTAAGCACCGGCACCCTCCTCCGGGTCACTGTGGGGACTGGTTGACATCATGGATGGGAAAGGGCTCCAGGAACTCCGAGGACTCTTGGGACCCTCCCGATTGTCGGGATCGCAGCAGGAGGTGGCCCCGCTCTGATCCACCCCACTGGGTCTCGGGCGTGAAGGCGGGAGTAGCCGTGTGGGGTCAGGTTAGTGTCTACTTTCTTCCAGGAACTTTTTTGGCTCCTCAAAGAAATTAAGCCTGAAGAACAAATCTCCCCAAAGATAAACCATTCGAGATAAGTTGTTCAAACATTACCAGGTAGACTTTGCTCTCCTGAAGTGGTGTCTGGAACTCAAGCCACAGGAAGGTTTTGAACGCAAGGCTATCTATCGCTAGTGTCAGCTCAGAGCCGTCCCTGGCCACTAGGGCCACGGTGGTCCGGGCGACGGTCCGAACGTGGTCAGCGAACGGAAGGGGAAGTGGCCTCTCTGTGGCCTGGGGAATTGCTGTTACTGCAAGACTGAAAACTCAGCGCCCCCTTTCTTGGGGGCTTCTGCTTTTACACTTTCGGTCTTGATCTTGGTAGGTGTGTCCCTGCCTGCACCCGACGCCCGGCCAGCCGGTGGCTTGAACACATGGGCATTGCTAGACTGCAAAACAGGGGCTTCTACAGGCAGAGCATTTATAGTCACCACAATGTAATCCACGTCTTTGTTTATTTGTCTCTGTCAGTCACCACCCATGAAAGCCGAATGAGGACAGAGCCTCGTCTCCACCTGCGGGCCCAACAGCGTTCCCTGTGTCTTGGGCTCAATGAGGACGTGTTGAGGGAAGAAATGGGAAGGGCCAGAAATGCGACCTTATTTTTCTGCTTCCTCACAAGCCTCCAGAATCGGTAGAGCCTAACTGAGAACCATAGAATTGGGAGGGAATTAGAAACTGGCTTTTTCTTGCCCCTGTGACTTCATAATCTGTAAGAGGGATTAAAGAAAGAATCCTTGTAAAATGAAAGTTTAAAGAGTTTAAAATTGCTCTGAGTTCAGAATCTAAAGCAATATTTCGGGAGCGTTGGTATGCTTTCATGAGTTACCGAAATCGCATAAATGTCCTCTTTGTGGCAGGATCTGGGAAGGAGAGGGGTCCACAGGGTTCCAAGGGGCAGGGAGATTGGAGGAGGGGAGTTTGCCTCAGTGCACTCTGAAGTGTTAGTAGTAACTTGAATAGATGAGTAGCGCTGACTGGTGCCTAATTTTCACACCAAACTATCCACCACTTTGCTCTCGACGTGAGTTCAAAGCCTGGTTCTGCCACTTCTTAGCTATTGGACATTAGGC
Organism: Mirza zaza; assembly: GCA_008750895.1. NCBI lineage: Eukaryota > Metazoa > Chordata > Mammalia > Primates > Cheirogaleidae > Mirza > Mirza zaza. The sequence goes on from VSMD01097729.1 coordinate 12,597, forward strand.
GAGTCACTTCACGTCCTTGAATGGAAACAACAATGGCACCTGTGTTGCAGGGCTTTTATAAGCCCTGTAAATGAATGCATGCATGTAAAGCCCTTAAAACAGTGCCCTGCACACAGTATGTGTGCAAATAAAGATCAGCGTTCACTATTATTTCCCCCATTTTTCCTGTCTGTGATGTATTGAGCCCAATTCCAAGAATATAAAAGCATCGCAAAGTATTTTGAGGGGAAAAAACATGGTTTACAGTTACTAGCAAATACAATGTACGCTTACAATGATAAGTTCCAAGAGACAAGGTTGTCATCAGTGAGTTGGGGTTTTTTTCCTCCTACACAGTCTCGGCAACTTTCCTAAGATGTGTGGTCTCTGTTTGTAAACCCTAAGCATCCAAAACATCATTAACGAGGCTTTATTGAAGTCAAGTGTGGGTGACCCCTGCTTCTCATCAGCAGGCAAGCTGAAGAGAGTCCCTAAAATGTGATAGCCATAGCTCCATCTGTCTTTTTTTAATTCAACGAATTAAAAGTAAATCACAGATTGATAATTATTTTCTGAAGGATTATACTTTGAAATGTAATATACTGATTGTGATAATTTGCAGAGAAAATCAACATATACATAATACATTTTTATGTCCCTAAATTAATAAAATGACTTTTAAAAAACGATTGCATGTATTTTGATTTTCTCTTAAATTTTCATCCATTCCACCCCATCTCTTCCAAATGCAGCAGGATCTTTTTCCCCATGGTGTCGAGATTAGAGGGCATCATAATTTCTACTCTGAAGCCCTTCCTTTTTCCTCTGGAATTTGCTCCCCATGACTACAACATACACAGAGACTCATCCTCTCTCTCTTAAGTCCAGCTTCCGGCTGGAGAAACCAAAGACCCAGGAAGATCTTGTCTGGGGATCTTCGGGGAATGAGCTATATCTCTGCCGCTCCCTGGCTGAGGCACTTCCCAATTGTCCTCCAGAAAGCACAGTGGTCTGCGACGAAAGGGAAAGGGCTTGGGATAAACATGCCTCGATACCTTCTACCTGTGAAAAAGGTAGCTACATTTTAGAATTTGAATTTCCTTTGTTTCTCCCACAGTGTTAACCCCCATTCTACAGGGGAGGAAGGGTAAGTGCCATGGAGGATGACATCGTACAGGCCGTTCCTTCAGTAGGGTTTTGCTTTGTTTTGTTTTGAGCACCTGCTCTGGGCCAGGCCCCGTGTCAGGTGCTATCGACACAACGATGCACAAGACATGTGTGCGTTTCTTTGGAGCACCAGTATCTTTATCTGTGTAATGGGAATAATAATCACATAATGATGACTTGCCCATTCTCAAGGGGCTGTGTGGGGGGACCAGCTGGTCGAATGGATGTGCAGGTACATTGTAAGATATTAAAGCACTCTACAAGTACTAAGAATGATCAGGTGTACGGTAAAAGAAGATGTTAAAAAAAAAAGAAGGCTGGGTTTTCTGCACCATGTGTTCAATGACAATAAAACAACCACCACCATTTATTAAGCACCTACTATGTGCCAGCCATTTTACACATACACTTGCAAGTCCTCACAGCAACCCCCAAGAGAGCTTTGCAATCTCTTCTTGCAGGGGCAGGACGCCTTGCCCTGGGTCACACGGTTAGTGTGGCAGAACCAAGATTGGAGCCAGCTCGACCTGCCCCTTCTGCCAGGGGGCAGGGCGTGGGTATCCTGGAGAGAAGGGTCAAGGGAAGGCTGGAGGGAGACTAAGAGGAAGAAGGGTAAACACATCTCTCTCTGGGCCACAGGGGCCAAGGTGAGGCTCTGGGAGCTCCGGGGCGCTTCTCAGAAAACAGGCAGGAATTAGCGACCAGGGGCCATGACTTCAGGGTTTTGTAAGAGTTTCTAAACCTTTATAACTTCCCCTATTGGTTCTTCCATCATTCAGGCCTTTTGCCTGTGAGGAGGAGCAGGGAAACCCGTCCTCAGCCCACCTGTCTTGATCAAGTGCCTACTACGGGGCCAGGCAGGCACAAGGAGCTGGGCCCGGGGACATCTTTTCCCCAGGAGCCAGGAGGAAGGGAGGTATTGAGGAGCCCTGTTCTGTATCCACTGCTGTTGGGTAGAGAACCCCAAAGGACCGAGAGCACGGGGTGGCTAGAAAGAGGAAGGGAAAGCCCACGGGTCTCTAGGGCCTTCAGGGAAGAAGAAAAGGGGAACGGGAACATGACCCAATCTGGTCCCAGGCTGGGTGGGCCAAGAAGGGAGAGGACTCGGCGCTGTCCCTGCAGCAGCTGTCACAGGGCAGAGACCGGGCTTGGGCTGGACAGTGTCCTCCCTGACCCTCCAAGCCCTGCGTCCCTCTTCCTCCTCCCTCCTCCCTCCCCTACTCCACAAGGGCCCACTTGCATTCTTGGGGAATCAAAGGCTAAAAATAAATGGTTGCCACCAGACTCTGGGCCCAGGAAGGAATCAGTTCAACAGGAGTCTTGTGGACAATGGGTTGGGGCTGGGAGAGGGGATGGAAGGAGTGGCAGCTAAAGGTCCTAGGACCCCCAACTGATGATGCAAATAACCCCCCACCCCACTTGGCTCTTGGGGAGCCAAGCCTTCCAGCCTCCCGGCCATGACCTTCTACGGCTGGGGCTATTTGGATCCCAAGCGATGTCACTGTGCCTGCCGGAGAGATACGGCATGTGGCAAAAAATAGCTTCACCTCCTTGCAATATTCCTGCCCATAACTGGACAGGGCGAGCCTTTATCAGTCCAAAGGCATTCTCCCGCTGGAGCAAAGGTGCTTTTCTGGGAAAGCAGAACCCGTGACTCCTCGGCCCAGAGAGGACTTAGTAGGGCTCTCGTTACCAACAGCATCGCTGGAATCCTTTGGAAGACGGTCCAGCTCTCGGGGCGGGAGGCAGAGGTGGGGGTGGGCTGGGGACCAATGTCAACTGGCAGCACACATCTGTCATCTAAGGAACCTTCCTGGGTCTTAGCTGTCCTCTCCTCGCCTGCCTGTGGCACTGGCAAGCACACGACAACTCCCAAAATGTGCTTGATGGATTCAAGGAATATTCCAACTGAGTCATTGCTTAGCTTTCAGTCTGCAGGAACGCAGGGCTGGGAGACTCTCCCTGGCTCTGTGCTAACCCCACATTTAGCCATATAGAGATTGCACCTCCAGGGCCAGGGACCCCGGCGCCTCTGATGATGGTAGTAAGAGCAACAACGGCGACGCCAGCTACCACACGCTGGGCACTGCTGATGTACCAAGCATTGTGCTTGTGACTGTATGTGGATCGGCTCATTTAATCCTCACAACGGCCCTAGAAAGCTAGGTTATGGTTTCACACCCATTTTCAGGTGGGAAAAGTGAGACACAGGGAGATTGAGTTGTGGCCCATTTGCACACACATGATCAGCGATGGAGCCCAGGGCTGATGGTTTATATCAGTCTGACTACAGATCCCATACGCCGAACGCTGTTGCCGGTGAAGAACCCCAAGGGAAGGGGGAGGAGAGGCTATAAGGCCAGTGGCAAAAGTCCCTAAAACCTTTCCCTCAAGAGCTGTCATTGTACCCTGTCCACTGCTGTGTCCCCGGCACCTGCAGGTCCCCACAGTACACTTGAGCCATGCTGAGCTCTCAGGCCTTTGCGTGTGTAGTTCCCTCTGCCTCAAATGCTCTTCCTCCTGCTCTGAACTTGGCCAACTCCTGCCCAGCTTACCAGCTCTTTCCTCAGAGAAGCCTGGCCTGGCCAGTCTCGGCACACCACGTGCTTCCATTTTGTAGGCCTTTGCACAGTTGTGGAAATACGTGTTAGCATCATGGTGCGCTCAGCGCCTGTCTCCCTCACTGGAATGTGAGCAGGAACTGCGTGTATCTTGCTCCCCAAGGTATTCCTGCAATTTAGCCTGGGGCCTGGCAAACTGTACGTGTGCTCTGTACGTTTGAATGAATGAAGGCGGGACCAAATGAATGAATGATTTGTTGAACACTGACTGAATGATCTAACCAGTGGTTTGCAGGTGGATCTGGCTGGTGGGAAGTGGCAGCCAGGGCACGGGGTGGGGACATAGGGGCGTGAGGAAGAAGTTGCAGGGAGAGACGGCACCTTGTTGGGGGTGGCGGCCCGGGGACAGGAAGGAACTAGATGACCTGTGGTGAACTGGATCACCCTACAACTCCGTGCAACCCTGCAACATTGTGACTTGGCATGAGGATGGGCCCGCATCCCAGATGTCACCGCTTTAGGTCATTCTCTCCAGGGCACTCCACAGCATGCTTTGAAACAGTCCTGGTGGGGGCTTCTCCAAAGTGGCTAATTCTGGAGCGTGGGATTCCTGAGGGCACTTGCTTTCTATGCCTCACGTTTCTGTAATGGTTTCTCCTGCCCTTCCTTTCTTCCCAAGAAAAATGTATTGCTTTTGTATCGAGAGCAACAAAGCCAAGTGAGGAAGAACGTCTTCAAATGTTTAGGGGTGGAAGTGCCTTCTCTTTGAGGGGTGTCTGGTTGCAGAGAGTGGGAAAAGGAAAAGAGGATGGCGGGGGGAGGGTGTAGGGGAGGCTGGGAGTCAGTGGCTGAGAAAGAACGACAACATCACTGATCACTTCTTAGTTTTCTAATTCTTAAAATTAACATGCAGTCTGGGCGGGGTGGCTCACGCCTGTAATCCCAGCACTCTGGGAGGCCGAGGCAGGAGGATTGCTCCAGGTCAGGAGTTCGAAACCAGCCTGAGCAAGAGTGAGAACCCGTCTCTACGATAAATAGAAAGAAATTAATTGGCCAACTAATATATATAGAGAAAAAATTAGCCGGGCATGGTGGCGCATGCCTGTAGCCCCAGCTACTCGGGAGGCTGAGGCAGTAGGATTGCTTGAGCCCGGGAGTTTGAGGTTGCTGTGAGCTAGGCTGATACCACGGCACTCACTCTAGCCTGGGCAACAAAGCGAGACTCTGTCTCAAAAAATAAATAAATAAATAAATAAAATTAAATTAACGTGCAATACAACTGACTTTTTTGTATGTGCAGGTCTATGAATTTTAACATACATATAGATTTGTGTAGCTACCGCCATGATCAGGATATAAGTTGGTTCCATCAGCCCAAACAAACGACCTCGAGTTGTCCCTTTGTAGTCCTGTGATTCCTCCAACCCTAACCCCTGGCAACCAGGGATCTGCTCCCCATCACTCTAGCTTTGTCTTTCAAGAATGTCATGCAGGCTGGGCGCGGTGGCTCACACCTGTAATCCTAGCACTCTGGGAGGCCAAGGCGGGCGGATTGCTCAAGGTCAGGAGTTCGAAACCAGGCTGAGCAAGAGCAAGACCCCGTCTCTACTATAAATAGAAAGAAATTAATTGGCCAACTAATATATATAGAAAAAATTAGCCGGGCATGGTGGCACATGCCTGTAGTCCCAGCTACTTGGGAGTCTGAGGCAGGAAGATTGCTTGAGCCCAGGAGTTTGAGGTTGCTGTGAGCTAGGCTGACGCCATGGCACTCACTCTAGCCTGGGCAACAAAGCGAGACTCTGTCTCAAAAAAAAAAAAAAATTAAAAAAAAAAAAGAATGTCATGTACATGGAATCATATAACCTATAAGCTTTTGGAACTGGCCTGTCTCATTCATCCGCTGTGGCGTGTACCAGTGTTGTGCACCATCTCATTGCGGAATAGCTTTCTATAGCTGTCTTGTAGACACGCCACAGTTTATCTAATCACCCACTGGAGGACATTTGAGTCGCTTCTAGTTTTTGGTGATTATGAACAGAGCTGCTATAAACATTTGTGTACAGATTTTTGTGTGAACGTAAGTTTTCATTTCTCTAGGGAAATTGCCTAGGCACGGGATTGCTCGGTTATATGTTAAATGGAGGTTTAACTTTATATGAGCTGCCAGACTGTTTCCCAGGGTGGCGGTAGCACCCCGCATTGCTGTCAGAGTTTTGGAAGTTTTTCCCATTTGTTGTTGCTGTTGTTGTTGTTTTAAGCCATTCTGTGTAGCGGTATCTCATCATGGTTTTATTTTACATTTTCCTGATGGCTAATGCTGTGGAATATCTTTCCACGCGCTCATTTGCCATTCGTGAATCCTCTTTGGTGAACTCTCTGATCAAGTCTTTGGGCCAGTTGGGTTGTTTGTTCTCTTACTGTTGAGTTTTGACAGTTCTTCTCATACTCTCAACACAATTCTTTCATGGGATATGTGATTTGTGAACGTATTCTCCCAGATTATAGCTTGCCCGTTCATACTTTTAAATGTATGTCATAAAGCAACATTTCTAATTCTGATGAAGAAAATTTTCATCAGTTTTTCCTTTATAGCTCATACTTTGAGCGTCCTATCTAAGAATGCTTCGTCTAATATTATCATTTTAAAGTCACTTTCTTTGTGTCAGTCCACATTGCAGGACCATTTAATCCTTACTACCATCCTGTGTACTATTCTTACACAGCCTCATACTACAGATGAGGAAACTGAGGCACAGAGAGCTCAATCAATTTGCCCAAGACTCACTCAGCTTTCGATGGCAGAGCCCCAGGATTCCGGGGCCCAGCTTCTTCACCACGAGGGTCAGGTTGAGACACTGCTACTGGAAAGCCATCAGGGCAAGAAATCCGGTAACATTTGCTGCTTCTTGTCATTCGGTTCTTGGCTTAAATGTCACCTCCTCAGGGAGATCTTCCCTGGCCGCCCCATCTAAAATAGGACTCCTCCACCCCCCACCATTCTTTCACCCTCCCTTTCCCCTATTAACTGAGAATGAGTCTCGCCAGGGCATGTTCCATTATCTGAAATTTGTTAGTTTTCTTCCTTTTTTTTTTGAGACAGAGTCTCACTCTGTTGCCCAGGCTAGAGTGAGTGCCGTGGCATCAGCCTAGCTCACAGCAACCTCAAACTCCTGGGCTCAAGCGATTCTCCTGCCTCAGCCTCCCAAGTAGCTGGGACTACAGGCATGCGCCACCGTGCCCGGCTAATTTTTTCTATATATATTAGTTGGCCAATTAATTTCTTTCTATTCATAGTAGAGACGGGGGTCTCGCTCTTGCTCAGGCTGGTTTCGAACTCCTGACCTCGAGCAATCCGCCCCCCTCGGCCTCCCAGAGTGCTAGGATTACAGGTGTGAGTCACCGTGCCCGGACCAGTTTTCTTCTACTATTTGTTTTCTTT
>VSMD01097733.1:0-16527 GCA_008750895.1 Mirza zaza
ACAAAAAAAAAAAAAAAAAAAAAAAAAAATTTTAAATGCAAAAAAAAAATTTTTTTTAAACTCTCCACCTAGTAGAGAGTAGAATTATAGTCACCAGAGGCTGGGGACGGGGTGTGTGTGGTGGGGGTTGAAGAGAGGTTGGTCAAGGGGTAAAACGTACAGCTGGGTAGAAGGAATGAGTTCTAACATTTGATAGCAGAGTGGAGTGACTGTAGTTAACAACGATGTATTGTATATTTCAAAATAGCTAGAAGAGAGGTCTTGAAATGTCCCCAACACATAGAAACGATAAATGCTCAGAGTGATAGGTATCCTGGATACCCTGATATCCGGGATACTTGATCGTCACACACGTTCTACGCATGTAACAAAGTGTCCTATGCAGCCTACAAAAATGGACAAACATTATGTATCAATAACATATTTTTTTAAATGTTCCCCCTCCCTGGTGCCACACTTCATGAATCTGTAGGTGTGTGCGATAGCCATACCAATCACGGCACGGTGACGTGTCACTTCTCCATAGCAACATAGGACAGAGCTGGAGGAGGCGCTCCTGGGGGGCCCACGTTCAGGACACTTCAGTTTTGCACAAGTGAGGAGTGAGTCAGGCCTGGGACAGGGGCTCTGACGCCGGGACCCCACCCTCAGAGATTCTGATTTAAATGGTCTAAGTTGGAACCCTGGCCTAAGTATTTCTTAAAAGCTCCCCCAATGACTAATGTGTGGCCAGGGCTGGGGATCACTAGCCTACATGGTGGCATCAGACCGTCCCTTGGCTCCTGTGTTTACATGTTACAATTCCACCCCGCCCACCCCCCCAGGTCTGAGGGCTCTGAATCGCAATCCCAGATTAGTGGGAGAGGAAATCTGATTGGCTGAGCTCGGGAGCATGTGTCCACTGTGCTCCCATCAGCCATGGCCGGGGTGGGGTGGGGTCGTGACTTATGAAGCTGGCACTGAGGTTCCTACCACTTGAGATCTGGGTGTACTTCTCAAGAACAGGAAGGTTAGACATCCCCAGAAGTGACTGGTCCAGCTTGTGCCATTATGACATCAAATGCTGCTGCAATTGTTTTGAGGTCTGTGAGCTCTTTAAGGGTAGAAACTATCATTTCTGGGAACCTCATGTATTAATCATGTTGTTGTTTTCTATATTTTTTGATGCATTGCTGTCTTGGTGCCTTGTGGACCCAGAGAGGGACTGCCCCCTCCAGAGTAGCTAATTCCTAGAGGTCGGTAGTAAGTTATTTGTCTGCAAGGTGTCTTTGATGTGCAAAACCAACCAATCCCAAGTCCATACCCACGTCTGGCTCCTTTCACCATGCTCAGGCAATCCCAGACACCATCCTCCTGCCCTAAATCACTCCAGGGCCGGGTAGCCAACAACCAGGGACCACTGCTGTAGCCCAGAGCACAGCCAAGTCATTCAAACTATCCAGTCCAGACTTGCTCAGCTGCTCACCTCGCTCATTCTTTCCCTTGAGAACCCCAGCAAAGACTTTCCCCTGCTCCCTCTGCCTGCAGAGCAACCCAGGGCTTCCCCACGTGGCGCTGCATGGGGTGGGGTGGTGCGCCCCCTCCTGTTGGGAACTGTGAGTAACAAACTGTTTTATCAATGGCAGTCATCTAATCAGTTGGCCTTACCATACCTGAATAAAAACAAAATCCCAGGTATATTTTAAAACATGCCAGCATGTGGCACAGTACCTGTTACACAGAAGGGAAGTGCTAAACACTTTCTGAATCAAATAAATGGATGGATGGATGGATGGATATAAGGATGGATGGATGGATGGATGGAAGGATGGATGGATGGATGGAAGAATGGATGGATGGAAGGATGGATGGAAGGAAGGATGGATGGATGGATGGATGGAAGGAAGGAAGGATGGAAGGATGGAAAGAAGGATGGATGGAAGGATGGATGGATGGAAGGATGGATGGATGGAAGGATGGATGGATGGAAGGATGGATGGAAGGATGGATGGAAGGATGGAAGGATGGATGGATGGATGGATGGAAGGATGGATGGAAAGATGGATGGATGGAAGGATGGATGGAAGGATGGATGGATGGAAGGATGGAAGGATGGATGGATGGATGGATGGAAGGATGGATGGATGGAAAGATGGATGGATGGAAGGATGGATGGAAGGATGGATGGAAGGATGGAAGGATAGAAGGAAGTATGGATGGAAGTATGGATGGAGAGATAGATGAGTGGGCTCATAGAAATTTAGTGGGGGCATGGTGTGACATTATATGCTTGATCCAGCCCTGAGTGAGGGATGCCTGGGCCTCTCCTCCCATGCTCCCTCCTCTGTTGTAAAAGGAACCACAGGCAATTACAGAGGAATAATGGAATGAAGGGACCAGGTGATTCCCTGAAAAATAGCGATCCGACAGACCGGGGGCAGAAGCAGAGGTGTGAGTTCAGTGTCCCAGCTCTTGAGGAAGCCCTTCCCAGCGCTTGTGAACAGAAATGATGAACGAGCACGCTGTGACATGTCACCAGGCTGGGATTTCTCTCCCCTTCTCCTCACATTCTCCCTCTAGGATAAAAGATTCTGAGCACCAAAGAATTGTTGTTCCTTCTAGTCAAAAGTAGGGGAAACTGACAAACTCAGTCCTGGTTCATTAGACCCGGGGATGAATTATGGGATGCGGAGGGAAGCTGGGCCTGGCGCACCTGTGATGGCCCCCGGCTCTCCAGTGATGAATGGGCGGATGGAAGTGAACATTCATCTACTCTCACTCGCCCTGATGATGTCATTTTTAACCAACGGTGAACTTCACCCAGAAGCCAATCTGGACACAGAGCAGAGATAATGGGGGGCGAGATTGCCTTGGGAGGAATGTTAACCAGATTCCAGAGTCCTGACAGTCCTGCTACGTTGAGTTCATTTAAATGCTCAGTTTAGCTCTCGAATTAAAACAAGACAGGGCTAAAACTTTAATCAATCCAGTTCAGCCGCCACACTCAGGCACGAGCGGAGAATAAAATGAAGGTCACGGGAGAAGTCCGGGAGAGAGAATTTGACAGTCTGTGCAGATGAATGGGGTTATGCCGAATGGCCTTCGAGATGAAAAGGAGGCTCGGGCCGGCAGTTCATTTAGGACAGGAGTGGCCATCTGTCGCTAGCTGGTGCCAGATTCCTGATCCCTGCTTTTCTGGAGCATGCGGGTTTGTGTGTGCGTGAACATACGTGTGTTCATGGGATCGTATGTGTACACACATATGTGTACATGGGATCACCTGGCAGAGCGGAAAAATAGGAAAAAGAAAAAACTCCTCTTCCACATTCGCCTAATTAGAGACTGATTTATGTTAGGTAGTGACTAACTTCCACAGACGGTTATCTCCTATTTCAATGTATATGTTATTTCTTCACCTAATCAGGGTACCCCTAATCAGTGTGAATTCCTGAGCTCAAGAAAGAGGCAGGGAAGTAGATGCTGGGGTTCAAAGACCTCTGGACTTGACTTAGTACCCTGCCAGCAGCCTCTGCAAGGTGCAGGGAAAGTCAGCTGTCTGCTACGTGTTCAGGAAACGCTCAGAGGCAGGGAGGGGCATCGGGCTAATGGGGGGGGGCAGGAGGAGGCAGTGGAGGCCTCAGGGACCATGAGCCACATCAAAACACTTCCTCCCATGGTACCCCACTTTCATTGACTCAGCCCCCCAAGAGCCCTCTTAGGTTTAGACACTACCCTGGGAAAGGAGGAGAGACACCCTCTGTTGTTAACTAAGGCTGCCCCCACCCTGTCTGCCCAGACAGCCTGGTCCGTGGTACCATGGCCTCCCCACCTTGTCTCTGACTCTTTCTCCCACCATCTCTCTGTCCCTCTCTCCCATCTGCTCCAGCCACGCTGATCTTCTCACGGGTCTGACTATGCCAAGACGCACTCCTGTCACAGGGCCTTTGCACTTGCTGTTTTTACTTTCTAATGTTTCATGTCCAAATATGTTCATGGCTCCCTACCCACTTCAACTGTTCAAATGTCACATTGTCAGAGAGGCCTTCCCTGACCACCTTACTTAAAATAACACCACCATCCATCACTCTCTGTCCTGTTCTATTTGTCTTTAGAGCACTTATCACCACTGATGTTATGTGTGTATATGCATATATATACCAACACACACACACACACACACACACACACACACACACAGGCATACCTCGGAGATATCGTGGGTTTGGTTCCAGACCACTGCGATACGGCGTATATTGCAATAAAGTGAGTCACACCAATATTTTGGTTTCCCAGTGCATATACAAGTTATGTTTATATTATACTATAAGTAAGTGTGCAATAGCATTATGATAAAAAAAGAAATGTACATATCTTAAGTAAAAAATACTTTATTGCTAAAAATGGTAATGCTCAACTGAGAGCATCAGGGAGTCCTAATCTTTTTGCCAGTGCAGGGTCTTGCCTCAACATTGATGGCTGCTGACGGATCAGGGTGGTGGTTGCTGAAGATTGCGGTGGCTGTGGCAATTTCTTAAAGTAAAACAACAAGGAAGTTTGCCACATTGGTTGAGTCTTTCTTTCATGAAAGAGTCTTCTGTAGCATGCAATGCTGTTTGATAGCATTTTACCCACAGTAGAACGTCTTTCAAACTTGGAGTCAATCTTCTCAAACCCTGCTGCTGCTTTATCAGCTAAAGTTATGGAATATTCTAAATCCTTTGTTGTCATTTCAACAATGTTCACAGCATCTTCACCAGGACTAGTTTCCATCTCAAGAAATTATTTTCTTTGCTCGTCCATAAGAAGCAACTCCTCATCCTTTCAAGTTTGATTGTGAGATTGAAGCAATTCAGTCACACCTTCAGGCTCCACTTCTGATCCTAGTTCTCTTGCTATTTCCACCACATCTGCAGTGACTTCCTCCACTGAAGTGTTGAAACCCTCGAAGTCATCAATGAGGACTGGAATCAACTTCTTCCAAACTTCTATTCATATCAATATTTTTACCTCCTCCCATGAATCATGATTGTTCTTAATGGCATCTAGAATGGTGAATCTTTTCCAGAAGGTTTTCAATTCACTTTGCCCAAATCCATCAGAGGAATCACTATCTATGGCATCTATAGCCATACAAAATGTATTCCCTGAATAATGAGATTTGAAAGTCAAAATTATTCCTTGATCCATGGGCTGCAGAATGGATGTTCTGCTTGCAGGCATGGAAACAACACTAACCTACTTGTACTTCATCAGAGCTCTTGGGTGACTAGGTGCATTGTCAACAAACAGTAATATTTTGAAAGGAATCTTTTTCTCCTGAGCAGTGGGTCTCAATAGTGGGCTTAAAATATTCAGTAATTGTTGTAAATAGATGTGCGGTTATCTAGGCTTTGTCATTGCATTTATAAAGCACAGGCAGAGTAGATTTAGCACAATTCTTAAGGGCTCTAGGATCTTCAGAATGGTAAATGAGCGCAGGCTTCAATTTAAAGTCACCAGCTGCATCAGCCCCTAGCAAGAGAGTCAGCCTGTCCTTTGAAGCTTCGAAGCCAGGCATTGACTTCTCTCTAGCTATGATAGTCTTGGATGGCATCTTCTTCCAATAGAAGGCTGTTTCATCTGCATTGAAAATCTGTTGTTTATTGCACCCACCTTCCTCAATGATCTTAGCTAGATCTTCTGGGTAACTTGCTGCAGCTTCTCCATCAGCACTTCCTGCTTTACCTTGTACTTTTATGTTATAGAGGTGGCTTCTTTCCTTAAACCTCATAAACCAGCCTCTGCTAGTTTCAAACTTATCTCCTGCAGCTTACTCACCTCTCTCCTTCTTAGAATTGAAGAGGGTCAGGGCCTCACTCTGGGTTAGGCATTGGTTTAAAGGAATTTTGTGACTGGTTTGATCTTCTATCCAGATCACTAAGACTTTCTCCAGATCAGCAATGAGGCTGATTTGCTTTCTTAACATTTGTTTGTTCACTGGAGTAGCACTTCTAATTTCCTTCTAGAACTTTTCCTTTGCATTCACAACTTGGCTAGCTTCTGGCCTATCTTGGCTTTTGACATCTCTTCCTCACTAAGTTTTATCATTTCTAGCTTTTGATTTAAAGTGGGAGACATGCAACGAACTCTTCCTTTCATTGGAATGCATAGAAGTCATTGTAGGGTTATTAATTGGCCTAATCTCAATATTGGCATGTCTCATGGAATAGGGAGGCTGGAACAGTCAACACGTACCACATTTATTGATTAAGTTTGCCGTTTTATATGGGCGTGGTTCATGGCACCCCAAAACAATTACAATAGTAACATTAAAGATTACCGATCACAGAGAACCGTAACAGAAATAATAAAAATGGAAAAGTTTGAAATATTGCGAGAATTACCAAAATGTGACAGAGAGACACGAAGTGAGCACATGCTGTTTGGAAAAATGGCACCAATAGACTCGCTCAACTTAGGGTTGCACAGAAGCAAGGCTGGGGCTTTTTCATTCACTGCTGTATCCACAGCCCTCACTATAGACGCCAGGACCCTTCTGAATGAATGGGCGAGTTTGTGTAGCTCTCTCCACTGCACCACCAGCCACATGCGGAGTGCAGGGGACGCAGCTTCCATCTGCCCCCTGGGGCCCCTGTCATAGCTCCCTGCCTTCAGGACCCACAGTTTAAGCCCTCTTCTTCCTTCTCTGCTTCTCTACTGCCTCAGTCCAGAGAAACTTCATCTAGCCTGGGGCAGAGCTGTCCGGCTCTGACTGATCACATATTCTTCCAAATCTATTATTTATGCCTAAACTCTATGCCCTGAGTCTTTTAGGCCTGAGGCTTCTTATGCTCAAAACCAAGGCTTTGAAACACACAACGCTTTTTCCCCCCTTAGAACTACAGTTCCTGCTGCGAGTTTCCAGAAGCCCATTTGTAACAAAGAAGGGAAAGCTTGATTCCTTTTACTGCATTTTGCAATGTCATCACTTCCCTAAGGCTGGGTGCATGGATGTCCCTGTGGCTGCCACCTTCTCAGAGGGCAGGCCAAAGGGTGAGTCAGCAGAGAAGGGTTCATAGATCAAAATATTATCTGCCACTTACTCTTTAGTCTTAGCGAGAGGAATTGTCACTAAGTATTGCAAGTGTAAATGACCTCAGAAAAATCTCCCTAAAAGTACTTTTTTAATTGCTGCCACAGTGTTAACAAACATAACTAAAAAGAATAAAACCCAGTGTTGCTGGGCATGTGGGGAAACACCATCCATTGCGGATGCTGCACTTGTTTGCGCCAATATTTCCGGAGAGCAGTCTGGGCATAGGGTAACAAGAGCTATGAAACAGTTTACCTCTGACCATGCATTGGTAATACCCCTTTGGGGAATATACTCCATGACCATAAGCCAGAAGGAGCAAATGAAAAATCATAATTTGTTCTAAGACAATCATGGCATTTCTTAGAAACAATGAAAATATCCAAGACAGGAAAGTGGTTAAGCAGACTATGATCTGTCAAGGCAATGGGTAGCAGCTAAGTCTTTGGGCTTGGGGTAGGATAACTACTTTAACAAACAACCCCAAGCTTTGGTGGCTTAGCACAACAAGAGTTTCTTTCTTGCTCACATCACAATCCAGGGTGGCCAGGTTGGGGAAACAGATTTTTCTACATCACATCATCACTTGGGGACATAGGCTCCTGTGTTTAGTGGCTCCATTTCCTCTCTGTATCTGAGAGATGGATGAGGGAAGAGAGAGAGAGAACAGAGGATAGCAAGGAAGTTTTCATGAACTGTATCTGGAAGTCCGAAGGCAACTTTACTGCTACCCACTTCCCCCGGGCCAGGGTTCACAGTCATATGGCTGCATCTAACTGCAAGGCAGGCTGGGAAATGTAGTTTCACTATCACCCTAGGCGAAAGAGGAGCAGTTTGGTGAATACATAGTAATGATTGCCACATGGTTAACATGCTGTGCATGTTGACTATGCTGATACATGGGAATTTTTTCCTTTCTTTTTTGATTTTTAATTATTATGGGTACATAATAGTCATCTATCTTTATGCAGTACTCGTGATATTTTGATACAGGCATACAATGTGAATTAATCAAATCAGGGTAATTGGGATATCAATGACCTCAGGCATTTAATATTTCTTTGTGTTAAGAATATTCTAATTCCACTCTTTTAGGTATTTTAAAGTATACCCTAAATTATTGTTGATTATAGTCACTTTGTTGTGCTATAAAATATTGTTTATTCTATCTAACTAACTATATTTTGGCGCCCAGTAACCA
This sequence comes from Mirza zaza, assembly GCA_008750895.1. Classification (NCBI taxonomy): domain Eukaryota; kingdom Metazoa; phylum Chordata; class Mammalia; order Primates; family Cheirogaleidae; genus Mirza; species Mirza zaza. The sequence goes on from VSMD01097733.1 coordinate 8,253, forward strand.
TGCCAACTTTATGCACTCCTCCCCACTACTCTTCGTGACCTCTGGTAACTGTCATTCTACTCTCTGTCTCCACGAGATCAATTGTTTTTAATAATTATCTCCCAGCCGGGCGCCGGTGGCTCGCGCCTGTAATCCTAGCACTCTGGGAGGCCGAGGCAGGCGGATTGCTCAAGGTCAGGAGTTCGAAACCAGCCTGAGCAAGAGCGAGACCCCGTCTCTACTATAAATAGAAAGAAATTAATTGGCCAACTAATATATATAGAAAAAATTAGCTGGGCATGGTGGTGCAGGCCTGTAGTCCCAGCTACTTGGGAGGCTGAGGCAGCAGGATTGCTTGAGCCCAGGAGTTTGAGGTTGCTGTGAGCTAGGCTGACGCCATGGCACTCACTCTAGCCTGGGCAACAAAGCGAGACTCTCTCAAAAAAAAATAAATAAATAAAATAATTATCTCCCACATATGAGTGAAAGCATGTGAGATTTGTCTTTCTGTGCTTGGATTATTTCACTTAACATAATGTTTCTCAGTTTTATCCATGTTGTTGCAAATGGCAGGCTTCCATACTTTTTATGGCTATATTATATTCCATTGTGTATGTGTACCATAATTTCTTTATCTATTCATCCACTGATAGACACTTAGGTTAATTCCAAATCTTGGCTATTGCAAGTAGTGCTGCAATAAACATGAGAGTGCATATATATTTTCCATATACTGAATTCTACTCTTTTGACTATATACCCAGCAGTGGGATTGCTGGGTCATATGGTAGTTCTATTTTTAGTTTTTTGAGGACTCTCCATACTATTCTCCATTATCATTGCACTAGTTAACACTCCCACCAACAGTGTACCAGGGTTCCCCTTTCTCCACATCTTCACCAGCATTCATTATTGCCTGTCTTTTTGCAGTCAAATGCTCTACCCCCAATTGCCTGCCTTTTTGAAAAAAGTCATTTTAACTGGGGCGAGGTGATATCTCATTGTAGTTTTGATTCTCATTTTTCTGATGATTAAGGACGTTGAGCATTTCTTCATACACCTGTTGGCCATTTGTATGTCTTCTTTTGGGAAATGTCTATTCAGAACTTTTGCCCATTTTTAAATTGGATTATTTAATTTTTTCTTATTGAGCTCTTTATATATTCTGGTTATCAATCCCTTGTCAGATGGGTAGTTTGCAAATATTTTCTCCCATTTTGTGGGTTATCTCTTCCTTTTGTTCATTGTTTCCTTTGTTGTGCAGAAGTTTTTTTAGCTTGATGTGACCCCATTTGTCCAATTTTGCTTTGGTTGACTATGCTTTAGGGGTATTACTCAAAAAGTTCTTGCCCAGACCAATGTCCTGGAGCATTTCCCCAGTGTTTTCTTTTGGTAGTTTAATAGTTTCAGGTCTTAGATTTAAGTCTTTAATCCATTTTGATTTGATTTTTATATATAGCAAGAGATAAGGGTCTAGTTTCATTCTTCTGCATATTCATATCCAGTTTTCCCAGCACCATTTATTGAAGAGATTGTCTTTTCCCAGCACCATTTATTGAAGAGACTGTTACCCCACTGTATGGTCTTGGCACCTTTGACACATGGGGATTTAAATATTAAGTGATATTAAATAGACAAAGCAGACACAGAAGCACTAATTAGGACTAATTGCTAATTACCATGTAATTGCAACTATGTATATTGACCAATTCAGAAGTGATTTTAAAGTATTGTGGGCTTTGTGGTTGTGTGAGTTTGGTTTTTCCTCCTGTGAAATGAAAAGGCATGATAGGGTAGAAAAAAACAGTGGTTATGAAATCATGTGACCAGAGGTCAATTTCCATTATGCTGTTTATCTTTTTGAGACTTTTTCATTAAAAACACAAAAGCTTATTTGCAGCAACATGGATGAACCTGGAGGACATTATGCTAAGTGAAATAAGTCAGACACAGAAAGACAAATATGATCTCTCTTGTATGTGCAATCTAAAAATGTCGAACTCATAGAGGCAGAGAGTAGAGCGATGGTTGCCAGGGACTGGAGGGGCGGAGGAAATGGAAAGATATTGGTCAAAGGGTTCAAATTCTCAGTTATAAGATGAATAACTTCTAGGGACCTAATTTACAGCATGGGAAGGTGATGGATTATTAATTAATTTGATAGTAGCAATCATTATACCATGTGTACATATATCAAATCATTATTTGATTTGATGCATTATTTTATGCACCTTTTGTATACCTTCAATATATTCAATCTTTGTTGATTAAATATTTTAAAATTAAAAATTAAAAACATAAATGGAATGTAGTAATCATTATACAATGTATACATATATCAAATCATCATTTGATTTGGTGCATTATTTTATGCACCTTTTGTACACCTTCAATGTATTCAATCTTTGGCAATTAAATATTTTAAAATTAAAAATTAAAAACATAAATGGAATGTTAGTATGAAAAAAATAAAAAGAGTTTCTCATTTTCTTTTCTGGTTGTAAAATAAATGTCTCTCATTGTAGAAAATTCGAAAGGTATTTTTAAAAACACGGTCCATTGTTCAATTCATCAGTAATCACTGTTGATATTACTTTATAGTTCTTTTTCCTGGGCATATATTTATATATTTCAGATCTTACACTATATATCATTTTGCAGGCAGCATTTGTCATTTAACACTATCTCCTAGGTATTTTTCCATGCCACTAAAATTATTTTAAAATGTAATGTTTTTATATTTTATTCTATAGATGTGCTATAATTTTAGCAACTCTCCTATTGGGGGAAATTGTTTTCATATTTTACTGGTCTAACCTACTCTCTGAGGAATATCTTTCACAAATATCTCATCCCACATTTCTAATTACTTTTTAGGATAAAGTCTTTAAAGAGGAATTAACCAGGTCAGAGAATATGAGCATTTTCAAAGTTCTGTATACACATTGCCCAAACTGCCTTCCAGAAAGGTCATATAATTTATATTCTCCTCTCATTTCACCTCTGTAGCATCTGGTACTATCAATATTTCTATTTTTTGCGAATTTGATAAGCAAGAAAGCTATATCTGGCAACTTTATTTTTAATTTCTTTGGTTCCTTTTGTGGCTGAATAGCTTTCTTATGTGTATTAGTCAGACATTTGTATTTTCTCTTTTGTAAATTATCTATTCATAACATTTACCCATTTTTCTATTTCTTTTTGTTATTGATTTGTATGGTTGCCTTATATAGTAAGAATATTAACCTTTTGCCTGTCATGTATGTGGCTAATATTTTTTCAGTTTATTGTTTGCTTTTAATTTTTTTGACACCTAGATGTTTAAAATCTTTGTGTGATCTAATACATTAGTCTTTTCCTTTGTGACTTCTTGCATTATTTTGTACTTAGGAAATTCTTTCGATGGAGGAATCAGATAAATATTTATTTTCAGATAAATATTTATATTTCAGATAAATATTACATCAGATAAATGTAGAAAACTACATTTTCTTATAGTTTTTTATGTTTTTTAGGTATTATAATTTTAATATATCTGGAATTTATGTTGCGAGATGAGGATTTAGATGTTCCCCACCACCCAGAGAGCCAATTTTCCTAAAATCACATCTGAGCAATTCACTCATTTCTCACTGACTTGTAATACCTACTTCATTAGCTACGGGGCTCTTATTATTAAAATCATAACCTGTTGCTGACCACTCAAGGTTGTCATGAAAATAGAATGAGATAAATTTATGTGAAATGGTTTCTCAAACTCTGAAACATTCTAAAAATGCTCTGTTGGCTAATAAAACTTAAGAAAGAGAAATAAAAGAGAAAATGAATGCCAAGGGGATAACCATTTTTCTAAAGAAAATGTGCATGATGACAGGCAGTCAATTATCAATTACTTTGGGTTTGAGCTACCATGAAGATTATATGGCTTTTTTCCTTTTTCCTTTTCATAATTGTGTCTCTCTTTGCTCATCTTCACATCTTGGCAAAGCTAGGAGAAGAAAAGATAGACTGTTTTCTACCAAGTCTTATATTATAAAAAGACGGGGAGGGAACCGGTTCTTTGGGGGATGAGTGGGGATGGATGGGGGGTTATAGTATGAGAAAAAATTAACAGCAGAAATTAAATTTAGCTATTGTCTAGAGATTCCAGTTCTCTCTCTCTCTCTTTTTTTTTTTTTTTTTTTTTGAGACAGAGTCTTGCTCTGTTGCCCAGGCTAGAGTGCTGTGTCATCAGCCTAACTCACAGCAACCTCAAACTCCTGGGCTCAAGCAATGCTCCTGCCTCAGCCTCCCGAGTAGCTGGGACTACAGGCATGTACCACCATGCCTGGCTAATTTTTTCTATATATTTTTAGTTGGCCAATTAATTTCTTTCTATGTTTAGTAGAGACGTGGGGCTTGCTCTTGCTCAGGCTGGTTTTGAACTCCTGAGCTCCAATGATCCTCCTGCCTCGGCCTCCCAGAGTGCTAGGATTATAGGTGTGAGCCACCACTCCCAGTTCTCTCATAATATCCTTATTCCTCAGCTCTCCAGAGAAGAGCTGGCTATATTTAACAGTTCAGTCAGCTGAGCAAGGATTTATTGAGGTTCTGGCAGGAGCGCTGGTCTTGGTGAGACACGCTGAAACAGAACAGACTGTCGTGTGTTCGAGGAGAGAAGGCTGCCCCCACGTAAAAGCCAAGTGAACTCAGGCAATATATGGTCAAGGGCCAAAATGGGGACACAGAAGAGCTCGTGTGAATCATAAATGTTCTTGGTGATGGGAAACAGACAACAGAACAATAACTATATGCCACTTTTTTTCAGGGGGGAAACAGTTTAGAAAAGAGGATGAAAAAATGACACAGTAGGTAGGTTCAGATTAAAAACAAAGATGACCTGAAATCGAGTTTAGTTCTTTTTTCCTGGGGAGCTGACCTGAAGGAAGTTCTCCCAAGAAATCTTCTCCACGAGGGGGAACGGAAGTAAGTCAGGGACTAATGCTGGCGTGGGGGACACGAGCAATGCACAGATTGGCTTTGCAATTCCTAGAAAGCTTATTCCCCAGGAGCCACAACTTACAGATGGGAATGGGCTTGGGTTGAGACGGTAGGGAAGAAAAGGAGGAATAGCCATGGAGAAATTGCTGGACATTTTGGTGGCACTTTATTCTATCATCCAGACTATTAAATGAAAGTGGTTTTTCAAAAGATGGCATGTTCCAAATGTCTAATCGGATCTGGGCCGGCATACTCCTGACTAACTTGATCTGTGATTTTTCTAGACTCTTTACCCCACTTGGGTTTCAACGGCGCCCCACGAATGGAAAGTCACCTACACTGCGCTTTCCTGTGGGTCTATTTCCATAGCGGGTATATAATATGAATGTCAGGAATCTAGTGATCACAGACTCCTGTTTTCCTAGCTGTTCTTCTTCCATTTCAAAACAAAACAAAGTCATATTGCTTAGTATTCAGAAAGCTATAAGTCTAGACAGGGGATTATTAAGTGGTTTTTTTTTTTTCCCATAGAGGACAATGGTAAAAGATCTAATATCCACTCCATATAGCCCTGGGTAATTTTTTTTTCTGTCATCTTTAAGGATGATGCACAACGTGTGAATATGGCCCACAACTGAGGCCTAATTACGACTCTCCAGCGGGTGTGCTGCATTTTGGAGGAAGTCTTAAACGAGCACTTAGGCAGTAATGCTCTGGGCACAGCACTGTGGATGTGGAGGGGAGATTTGAGTCCTGCACCAGGAGCGGCCGACGCCCACGCTGCTCCCACAAGCACTTTTATCACCCAGTTATTAGACCATTATGGTCTACGATTGTCTTTTACCGCCTTTGATTTTTTTTTCTGTTGTCAGATGTGAGGAAAGTGATGTGTAACACGATCCAAAATGCTCTTGTTTGTTTTAATCTACTGTGTTACTATATTATGGCTTCCTGCCATTACCCGGCTCTGGCAGGGCCCCTGGGAGACAGCAGGAGTCTGGACCGTGCTGGGCACAAGGGGGCTTGGTGCAAAGCGTGGGCACGCGTGCTCCTGCCAGGTGGGACTCCACAAGGACCTGCAGGCTAGGTCCAGAGGCTCTGGTGGTCACTGGAAAGAGGAGTGGCCTAGGGACTGGCACGTGGACCTGGCTGAGAAGACAGCTCTTCCAAGCTGTGAGTTCCAGCAGGTACCCACGTGGATGTGGGGTCCAGAGCCTTCGTGGATTCGAAGTGGGTTTAGGGCAGTTTCCCAAAACCCAGCTTGGCAATGTTGAGGATACCCAGCTCCAAGAAGTGCTTCAAAATGAAACTTTCACAGGGTGAGGTACGAAAGTCACTTATGTGGAAGTCACCTATCTTTAGGTGAAGCAGTACAGCACAAAGAGAAAAAGATGATTCTAGACCTGCCCTGTCCAATACAGTAGCCAGGGACCACACGTGGCTATTATTCGCTTGAGATGTGGCCAGTCCAGACTGAGATGTGGTGCAAACATGAAATGCACACTAGATTTCAAAGACTTAGTACGAGAAAAATAATGTAAAATATCTAAACCATAACTTTTGAAATATTGATTACACGTTGAAGTACTAGTTTGGATATACAGAAATGGGTAAATAAAAATATTCTATAAAATTAATTTTGCCTGTTTCTTTTTATTTTTTTAATCTTACCACTAGAATATTTTAAATTACATGAATGACCCACATTGTATTTCTATTGCACAGTGCTGTTCTAGAAGCATCCAGAGAGAGAGAGAGACAGGGAGAAAGAGAGTGACAGATCACAGATAAAAGAATGAGAGTATGATGGGCTTCAGACTTCCCATCAAAACACCAGTAGACAGAGATTATGATCTTTAAATTTCTGGGGAGAATGAAGACCGTAAATCTAGAATTCACTATCCAGCCAAGCTCTCAATCAAATATGAAGATGAAATACACGCTTTTTCAGCCATGCTGGATTCAGAATAAAGTCAGGCTCTTTCTCTTCCAAACGGTCGTCTGGAGTACAGGGGAGAGAGAAGCCGCCTGTGGTCCAAGAAAGAGGGCTACTAATCTAGGTGTGAAACTGATAGGAATCTTGGGGACACCTGCACACAGGTCTAGAAACACAGCTCAAACTAGAATATGAAGTCAGAGGACCCTGAAAAAATCCTCTTCAAGAGTAGAGTGGGGATCACTTAACAGGCAGGACAATTAAGAAGCTGCAAAAGCTCAGTCCAGTAGGGAAAAAGACAGGGTTTTTTTGTTGTTGTTGTTGTTGTTTGTTTTGGTTTGGTTTTTTGTTTGTTTTCTCTCAACAGGAAAAAAAAGAAGCACAATTTGAATTGCCAAGAAAAAATTGGAAAAACCAGATAAGAAAGTTTTGGTTCAAATACAAAAATAGCAAAAATGTGGTCTGATTTTTGAGCAATTGATGGTATGTAAGAAAAGAAGATCCATTTGCTCTTATCCCAGGAACATTCTCCTTTGAGAGAATCAGCTAGTGACATAGGATCGTATTTATTTTGCAATGGATCCGATCACTATTTCTACAGTGACTAATAATTATATAATCATATTTACATAATTACAATGAAATGTTTACTGCTTTCAATTTTTATAATCAAAACAGAAGACTTAATTATAGTTATAGGCCAGAAAGTGTGTGATGCCATGTAGACAACACTAGGGCTGGCAGCATTCAAGTTGTGAGCTTTGCGATCAGGAGTGGCGAAGGGCAGTTGTGGGGTGCAACTTTCTTCCTTCTACTTCAGGATGAGACAAGAGACATTGTGTAAAGAAGATGGAACAAAAATAGAGGATTAAATATATTATTTAAAAATATAAAGACAACCACTGGGAGAACCAAACACAATAATATCACTAACAAAACTCAGACTAGGGAGAGATGGTTGGAAATGTCGTAAATGAACTAAATTCCTCCTCTATTGGCCGGGCGAGGTGGCTCACGCCTGTAATCCTAGCTCTCTGGGAGGCCGAGGTGGGCGGATCCTTTGAGCTAAGGAGTTCGAGACCAGCCTGAGCAAGAGCGAGACCCCATCTCTACTATAAAAAATAGAAAGAAATTAATTGGCCAACTAATATATAGAGAAAAAAATTAGCCGGGCATGGTGGCACATGCCTGTAGTCCCAGCTACTCGGGAGGCTGAGGCAGCAGGATTGCTTGAGCCCAGGAGTTTGAGGTTGCTGTGAGCTAGGCTGATACCACGGCACTCACTCTAGCCTGGGCAATAAAGTGAGACTCTGTCTCAAAAAAAAAAAAAAATTCCTCCTCTATTAAAGAGAACGGAAATGACTTGATATTATCTCCTGC
>VSMD01097735.1:0-19366 GCA_008750895.1 Mirza zaza
GGGGATGTGTGGGCCTAGTGTTGTCAGCTCGTCTAACTTTTCAGAAGATGCCAGAAATCCAGAATTCCATATGAAATGTCTTGAGTTTTGAAACAGTGCATAGGGCAGACAGAACAGATCCATCAGTGGGCTGGCCTGCGGGCTGCCTGGGTGCCACCTGGGTGCCACCTGGGTGCCACCTGGGTCCCAGAACGCTAAGGAACCATGCGCTGTCGATGGCTCCATTCCCTGTGCTGTTCGGCCGTGTCCTCAGAGTGTTGCAGTGAGGATCACATGAGCTCACACCTCTGAAGGGTTGAAGACAGTGCCCGAGGCCTAATAAGCACTCATGAATGTCAGCTGTTCTGTTTGTTTTTCAGGGAGAGGACTAGGACCCAAAGGGATTCTGCAATTGGCTCAAGGCAGTGACAGAGAGACGCCTCTTCTAGCTCACTGCGACCCAACGGTGTGGTTCCCGGACTAGCAGCAGCATTGGCACCAGCTGGCAATATAGATGCCCCGGTCCCACCTGTTTTACCGAATCTGAATCTCTGCCGGTGGGGCCCGGCAGTGTGCATTTTAACCACATGGTTTATGAGCACATTACAGTTTGAGAAGTTCTGGAATCCAGCTCTCTTCTGCATCTCTCCTTAGCGCTCAGCAAACCTGCTTTCATGAGCATGGCTTATTAATTTCTTCTAAAATTCACAAAGCTGCGTGAAAAGCCACCATGTACTCCTCTTGTGCATAGTGTACCCTTCAGTGGCTTGGTAAAGGGGAGCCTCAGTCCCCAGCCTGAGACTGCAGAGCGCCCCTCTTCCTAGCTTGGTAAGATCTGACATCAGAATTGCAGTTTTGATTGAACACGGTAACTCTCCACAGTAGTCATTGTAGGCGCGCTGACCATAAGCCTACAAAGACTGCAGGCCGGGTTTCCGTGCTGGGTCCTCTGCCAAAAGAAAGGACAAGGAAGGTTGGAATTTGACTAACAGGACGACCCCGGGGTGGTATCAGCCCAGCCTTCCCCTTCCTTCAGTCTCTTAGCAAAGCTCAGAACTGCCGGGAAACAGCATTCCTGTCGCTGTTCTGTCTGAGACCCGGAGCAGGTTACACTCGACCGAAACCCGGTGCAGTTAGCTCTTACGGTACCTGAGTCTGGTTCCCAGGCTGCCTGTTCCCTGCGGCAGCACGAGGCAGCCTTCAGTCTAAGGCAGGTCGTAAGTTGCATGTCAGTTTTTCTCCGGCATCCCAAGAGGCCTTCAGCCACTGTCACAGGTGTGTGCCCAGAATGACTCAGGCAAAAATGTGTGTGCCTAGTGACTCAGAAACTAAATCATTAACTTGGTGAGTACCTGCCTGGGAGAGGAGGGCTTGAAGGAGAGCTTTGGCATGTGGGCCTGCCAATGATGCCAGCTGTGACAACTGTGTGAGTACAGCAGTGCTGAGCAGTGTCGCCTCTCAGATGCACCCGTGACTAACCCTAGAGTCACCTGGAATCAAAGAATCTCAGATCAGTCATGCTCACAACAGTCCACACTGCGTAACTTGTAAAGAATGTCGATTTCGTTTGTTTGAAGCTTATCTGGTAAACCAGGAAAATGTAGAAAAAGCTCCTTGACTTAAAAATACACATCCAGGCCGGGCGTGGTGGCTCACGCCTGTAATCCTAGCACTCTGGGAGGCCGAGGCGGGCAGATTGCTCAAGGTCAGGAGTTCGAAACCAGCCTGAGCAAGAGCGAGACCCCGTCTCTACTAAAAATAGAAAGAAATTAATTTGCCAACTAAAAATATAGAAAAAATTAGCCGGGCATGCCTATGTGGTCCCAGCTACTCGGGAGGCTGAGGCAGGAGGATTGCTTGAGCCCAGGAGTTTGAACTTGCTGTGAGCTAGGCTGATGCCATGGCACTCTGGCCTGGGCAACAGAGTGAGACTCTATCTCAAAAAGAAAAAAAAATACACATCCACATAACTTTTGACTAGTGGATTTTAAACTGGGTATGTGGGATGACACACACACAAACGCAGAGACATGCACGCACACATCTGATCGACCTAGATGTGAAATTAAACCGCTGGTGCGCACACACACACACACATCAGACAGTACTTGAAAAGTGATTCCAAACAAATATTGGAAAATGGACAACAACTACGTAAGTTTTCGGTCTCCCGTGGAAGTCAACAGTGACCCTTTGCAATTCAGTTGCGACACCTGAGGGTTCTTCTGCAGAGCCGGCCTCGAAGTCCTTCCTCCAGCCGCTTGGCTCCTGCCCACAGGGCCCGTGCCCAGTGGGGCTGGCATGCGTCTCCGACAGCGACAGCGGAGCAGACAGAGCCAGCGGAGAGGGAGAGAGTAAACGGCGCAGGGAAAGGCGCCAGGAGAGCGGGCAGAGTGGCCGGGAAGCTGGCCAAACTGGCCGGCCGGAGGCTGAACGGGCGACAGCAGCCCCTGACAACGCCCCGCATGCCGGTGCCGTCCTTGCGCACTTGCTGCGGGGAGACCGGGGGACGCGGACCCCCTTGGCCGCCAGGCAGCCAGGCACGCGGTCTTGCAAACTGATCGTGAAGGATGACAAAGTGGGAAGGTGAAGCCACCTTGGCAGGCCTTCGTCAAGGGGCGGATCCAAGTGTCCTCTGCCACGCCGGTCTCTGGTGTCAGTCGCAGTCAGAGCTCTTCCTCTCCCGAAGAGCGTGCGTAGAATGCTGGTGGCTGTTTTGCGGTAGAGGAGAGATGACTGATACCGCTTAGGATGTGGGCATTTTCTTTTGCTTTCCTCTTTTAGCTAGGCGAGGACAAATAATGGTTAAGGGCGGATAAAATATTTAACAGGCGCCATACATAATTTATCCCTGAGTGACACTCATTCCCAGCCCAGTGGTTTGCTCTCAATTAGGAGTTCTCAGAACTTCGAGCCACGGCGTCTCCTTGGCAAAAGGACGTCGTGCTTATTTTTCCTCTTTTCTTCCTCAGGCTAATTGTTTTTACCTTTTTCTTGTTGATGTACTCATTCCTAGATGCTGTTTTCATCCACGGGCAACAAAAATAAAAGTTGTAGGCTCATGTGCGAGCCTTAGAGTTTACTCAGAGCTTCAGAGACATACCTGGGAAGGAGAAAAATGCATATTTGTATATATCAACACAAATGTTGCATAAGAAAAGTAAACTAGTTAAGGAAGCTGTGTGCCCACAGAAGTAATTTGTGATTTCAGGAGAAATTTTAGGAAAAAATATTTTGGAGAAAAGAAGTCACCCCCCAAAAATCACTATTCAGAGCTAACCACTCAAGTTTTTCAGCGTATGTGCATATCAAATGTGCATTTTGGCAAAATAGGATCATATCATTCATATAAATTATTCTGCAGTTTGCTTTCTATAGAGGACTATATATTGTGAATATCCCTTCTCTGTCAATATAGCTATGCATCATTTATAATGGCTTCATCGGGTTTCACTGTATAGATGCACCATCATTTTGCAAAACCAATTCCTTATTATGAACTGTTTCCATTTATTCACTATTATAAACAGTGCTTTGGTGAACAACTTTGTAAATATATCTTTTTGTTCTTTGTCCAATTATTTCCTTAGGATAAATTCCTAGAATATGAATCCTTAGGTCAAAACAGATGCGTTTTTTGGAAAAAGTGGAGGTGGTTCATGAATATATACAACTTCCTTCCAGAAAGGTTGTTCTAATTTACATGCTTACCATGGGTATGTGTGTCTCTTTTGCCTCAAAAACACCAGATGTATTATTTTTATTTAGTAGGGGGGAAAAGCATCTCATTTTTATTTTACTTTGCATATCTTTGATTATTAATTCAAAGGTTTTTTTTTAATTGTTTATTTGAATTTCTTCTTTTATTGGCTTTTCTATTTGGGTCCTTTGTACAACATTTTCAAAATTGAGGTGTTGGTCTTTTCCTTTTTTCTTTTACTTTTAGAGATAGGGTCTTGCTCCTGCCCAGGCTAGAGTGTAGTAGCATGATCATAGCTCACTGCAGCCTCAAACTCCTGGGTGCAAGCCATTTAGCTGAGACTACAGCCATATGCCACGCTCAACTGATTTTTAAAATTTGTAGAGATGGAGGTCTCATTATGTTGGTCTAGAACTCCTGAGCTCAAGCAATCCTCCTGCCTCAGTCTCCCAAAGTACTGAAATTACAGGTTTTAGCCCATAGTGCCGAGCAGATCTTTTCTTGCTAGGTAGAACTGCTTTATATATTAAGGATACCAAGCTTTTGGCTATAATTGTTTTCCTAATTAGTCATTTGCCTCTTACTATGCTTATCATTGGCTTTTGTATTTATCGTTTAGAAATTTTTTTATTTTATATATATTTACCCAGGATTTTAAATGTTATGTATTAAAATCTTTTAAATTCTTTTCTTTTAATAGTTTTCCCCTCTCAAAATTATATAAATATTTACCCAGATTTTATCCTCATACTGTACTTTTATGATTATTTTTACATTTCAATATTTAATCCATCTGAAAATTATTTGGCCATGAAGTGGAAATAAGAGGTCTTTTCATTAAACACTCCATTAATTGTTGTAACACAATGTATTGAATAAGGCACTGCTTTCTTAATGAATTGAAATTTCACCTTTATCATTTACTAAATTCTTCAATGTTCTTGGGTTTGTTTTGGCCAAATCGTTATGATTTGTTGATCTCTTTGTCTACTTTGGACCTATTTCATCCTATTTGGATTATTGTTAGCTTTGTAATATATTTTAGTAGCTATAGAGCAAATCCTCCCTGCTCTCCCAAATGGTATTTTTTTTTTTAGAAAATTTGTTATTTGAATGGTTAATAAATCCACATGACTCAAACAACAAAAGAAGTTTTCAAAAGTACACAGTGAAAACACTTTCTCCTGCTTTTGTCCCCAATGTACTCGGGTCTCATTCCCTTCCAGCAAGTGACAGTTATGATTGGTTTCTTGTTTATCTCTCCACATATTTTCCTCTAATGTAAATGAGACAGTATTAACATATATTATTCCTTCCCTTCTTATTATATAAAAATAGCAATATTTGACCCTTTACTTTTCTCATTTAATAGATCTTGGGCATCTTTCCACATCAGTATATAAAATTCTTCCCCATTCATTGTTTTCCATTCCTTTTTTTTTAATGTAAACTTTTAATTTTGGAATTATTTTAAATTTATAAGAAAGTTGCACCGATAGTACAGCTTCCCCCAGCTTCCTCTAATGTTAGCATCTTACATGAGCACAGCATGCTTGTCCAAACTAAGAAAGGAACACTGGTGCATGAATCCGCCTGCTCTGGCTACCACTAGAAAATGCCACAGACCGGGTGGCTTACACAACAGAGACTTATTTTATCCCAGTCCTGGAGGCTGGAAGTCCGAGATCAAGGTGCGGCATGGTTAGTTTCTGGGGAGGCCTTTCTCGTTGGCTTCCAGACAGCGGCCTTCTCTGTCCTCACGTGGCCATTCAGTGCCTGCACAGAGTGAAAGAGACACTAACCCTATCCGATCAGCGCCCCACCCTTATCACCTCACTTAATCTTAAAAACTTCCTTAGAAGGGCTCCAAATATACAGCCCTCATGATGGTTAGGGCTTCAACACATGAATGTCGGAGGGACATAAACATTTATTAGCTTGGTGCAAAAGTAATTGGGGTTTTAGCATTGTTGAAATGTGCCATTTGCTATTGGAAGACATTCTTACATAGACGTGGTTGTGTTACACATCACTTTAATGTGCATTTCTTGCTTTACGTTTTTTTGCTAATGACTTCTTGCTTGCTGCTTATTTTATTTTTATTCTAGACTATGGAAATGATGTCGGACAAAAGGCAAATTTGAGCGATTTTCTTATTCGTGGTCGAAATGGGTCACAAAGCATCGGAGACCACTGGCAACATCAACAACTGGCAACACTGGGCCCAGGAACTGCTAAGGAACGTACAGTGCAGTGGTGGTTCAAGAAGTTTCGCAAAGGAGAGGAGAGCCTTGAAGATGAGGAGCGCGGTGGCCGGCCATCGGCTGACAGCCACCAACTGAGAGCCGTCATCGAAGCTGATCCTCTCACAACTACACAAAACGCTGCTGAAGAACCCAACGCCGACCGTTCTGTGGTCACTGGGCCTTCGAAGCAAACTGGAAACGTGACAAAGCTCCATAAGTGGGTGCCTCACGAGCTGACCAAAAATCAAAAAAAAAAATCATCAAATGTCGTCTTCTCTTCTTGTACGCAACAACGACGAACCGTTTCTCAATTGGATTGTGATGTGTGACGGAAAAGTGCTCCAAGGTATCACAACCGGTGACGGCCAGCTCAGTGGTTGGACTGAGAAGCAGCTCCAAAGCACTTCCCAAAGCCACACTTGCACCAAACAAAGGTCGTGGTCACCGTTGGGTGGCCTGCTGCCGTCTGATCCACTGCAGCTTTCTGAATCCCGGGGAACCGTCACATCTGAGAAGTGTGCTCAGCAGATGGACGAGATGCACTGAAGCTGCCACGCCTGCGGCCGGCGCTGGTCAGCAGAAAGGGCCCGATTCCTCTCTACAACGACGCCCCACCGAAAGTGGCACAAGCAACGCTTCGAAAGTTGAACAAATCAGGCTACGAAGTCTTGCCTCATCCGCCACATTCCCCTGGCCTCTCGCCACCCGCCTCCCACTTCTTCAAGCATCTCACAACTTTTTGCGGAGAAAACACTTCCACAACCAGCAGGATGCAGAAAATGCTTTCCAAGAGTACTTCGAATCTCGGAGCACAGATTTTTACTCTACAGAAATAAACAAACTTATTTCTTGTTGGCGATAATGTGTTGATTGTAATGGCTCCGGTTTTGATTAATAAAGATGTGTTTGAGCCTCATTATAATGATTTAAAATTCACGGTCTGAAACCACAATTACTTTTGCACCAACCTAATAGTCCATAATAGTATATTACTGTTGACTAAATTTTAGACTTCATTTGAATTTCACCAGTTTTCTCTACTAATGTCCTTTTTCTGTTCCAAGACCTAATCCAGGGCACCACATTGCGTTTAATCCCCATTCATTGTTATAGCTCCATAATACGGAACCAATTTATTTAACAATCCCATATTGCTGGACTGTTTGTTTATATCAGTTCTTTTGCCATTACAGCTATGTGGCAATCAATAATTGTATTGATAAATCATTTTGCACTTGTGGAAATATATTTGTAAATTATGGAGAGAAATTATGGAATCAGAAAGCACATGCATTTGTCATTTTGATACATACTGCCAACTGCCCTCCTGGAGCATGTGCCAGTTTCTACTCCCACCCACAAAAGATGAGAGTGCCTGTCCCCTACAGCTTTGCCAACTCTTGGGGTTTCACCAATCTGATGGTTGAAGAATGTATCTTATCATGAGTGAGACTGAACATCTTTTCATCTGACTATGAGCTACTTGAACTATCTTTTCTTCCAACTATCTTTCCATATGCTTTGCTCATTTGATGTTTTTCTTATCAATTTCCAGAAGCCCTTTGTACGTGAAGGAGATTATTACCCTTTGACTGTAATATATGTTGGCAAATATTTTCCCCAGCTTATACTACTTTTCCAACAATCAACTTTATTGAGGTATAATTTATGTCAATAAAATGTCCTCCAAATATGCAGTTCAACAAATTTAGACAAATATAATACACTCATGTAATCACCAACACAAACAAGACACAGAACATTTTTATGACCCTGTGTTATTTATGCTTATAGTGGTTTTTTCCATGTAGAAACTTTGAACTTTTTTATAGTTGAAAATTTCTTTTATGACTTTTAAATTTTGTATCATAATAAGAGATGCTTTCACACGCTGAGGTTTTAAAATGATTCATTCTTTACTTCTAGTATATTTAGGCCTTCGTTTTTTACATGTTGCTCTTTAATCCATTTGCAATACAGTATGATGCCAGTGTGAAGTGTGAGTCTAATGGCTTTTTTCAAAGTGTCTATCTAGTTGTCTCAACCCTACTCAAAGTGAAATAATAGTTTACTAAATCTACTGATTTATTATATCACATACTAAAGGCTTACATATTTATTGTTTTGTTATTGTTTTGGTTTTGTTTTGTTTTTTTTTTTAAGGGATGGGGTCTCACTCCATCGACCTGGCTGGAGTGCAGTGACACAGTCATAGCTCACTGAAGTCTCAACTCCCGTGCTCAAGCAATCCTCCTGCCTCGGCCTCCCAGAGTGCTAGGATCACAGGTATGAGGGGCAGCGACCGGCCTGGCTTGTATCTTTCAGTCTATTTCTGGACTTTGTATTCTGCCCTATTGTCTGTCTCTTCAACCGTTCCCATGCTATTTTAATCATTGAGGATTTTTTTTTTGAGACAGAGTCTCGCTTTATTGCCAAGGCTAGAGTGTGTGCCGTGATGTCAGCCGCTCCTGGGCTCAAGCAATCCTCCTGCCTCAGCCTCCCGAGTAGCTGGGACTACAGGCATGTACCACCATGCCTGGCTAATTTTTTCTATATATATTAGTTGGCCAATTAATTTCTTTCTGTTTATAGTAGAGACGGGGTCTTGCTCTTGCTCAGGCTGGTTTCGAACTCCCGACCTTGAGCAATCCTTCCGCCTCGGCCTCCCAGAGTGCTAGGATTACAGGCGTGAGCCACCGCGCCCGGTCATCATTGAGGATTTACAGCAAGTTTTACTATTTGGTAAGTCTAGCCCCCTGTATTAGTTTACTATTGCTTCTGTAACAGATGACCACAAATTTAGTGGCTTAAAACAAGATTTGCCCGGGTGCGGACAGACTCCTGTCCTCGGCAGTATTTACTATTTCCTCACTTAAATCTTGCCAATCTCTTATGAGGCTTATTCCTAGTATTTTATCTTATAGTTTGAGTCTTTTTTCCCATTCTATCTTTCCTTGGGGTGTTGTTCTGCTGGAGAAAGCAGTCTATTTAAATTTTCTGCCTTTCCAAATTTCCCCAGGAAATTGTCCGTTGAGTCCAGGTTTTCAAATTGCAAATTTAAGCAGAACATTCTCCTATGATTCTTTACATTTCTCCTCTATCCATTTCCCCCAATCATTTCTTATTTTGTATGTCTGAGTCTGTTTCCTTCTTTTCTTAATTAGGTTAGCTTGTTTTTTATTTTTTTCCCCTCCAAATATGTAACTTTTGGATTTATTCGACTCTTCCTATTTTCTATTTTAATGTCTGTTTTTACCTTCATTAATTTCTTGCTCCATTTTCCTTTGATTTATTTTATCATTTACTTTCCAACTTCTTAAGTTTCATACTTTATGTTCTTTCTTATTTATTCATAGAGGTATTTAAGGATATGCATTTTCATCGGAGGACAGTTTTATTTGAATCCCACAGGTTCTGATATGTTGTATTTTCATTTCTTTTTTTTTTTTTTTTAATGTTTTAGAGACAGAGTCTCACTCTGTCATCCAGGTGGGAGTACCTGATTCTTTCATTTACTATATTGTGAACATTTCATCAGTTCAATAAATATTTATCTACAACTCCTCTTTTATGGCTACCCGAGGTCTATATATGAAAGTAGTTCCATTATTTATTTTATCAGTTCTCCCAGCATTCGATGTTTAAGCTATTTCTAATTTTTCACTATTTTACCTCTACAAATATTTGCACACAACCCTGATTATTTTCTTAAGAAAGTTCTTAGAATTGGGACTTCTGGGCGTAGGATTGTGTAAAATTCTTAAGTTTTCAATACATATCATCAGGTTTCCCTCTTGAAAGGTAGTTGTGAGTTTCTCTTCTGCTTGGTGGTCAGAGCACTTCATGCTGTGGTTGACTCCAGACACCATCCTTTTTAAACCTTTCCTAAGTCGGTGTGTGAAAAGCTGTTTTTAAAAGTCATTTTGAAGGCCGGGTGCGGTGGCTCACACTGTAATCCTAGCACTCTGGGAGGCTGAGGTGGGCGCATTGCTCGATGTCAGGAGTTCAAAACCAGCCTGAGCAAGAGCGAGACCCCATCTCTACTATAAATAGAAAGAAATTAATTGGCCAACTAATATATACAGAAAAATTAGCTGGCCATGGTGGCGCATGCCTGTAGTCCCAGCTGAGGCTGAGGCAGGATTGCTTGAGCCCAGGAGATTGAGGTTGCTGTGAGCTAGGCTGACGCCACAGCACTCACTCTAGCCTGGGCAACAGAGTGAGACTCTGTCTCAAAAAAAAAAAAAAAGTCATTTTGATATGTTGACTTTTTGATGAGTAGCAAAAAGCATCATGTAAGTGAATAGTGAGAATATAAACAAATGCCAGCTGGGCGTGGTGGCTCACGTCTATAATCCTAGCACTCTGGGAGGCTGAGGTGGGTGGATGGTTTGGGCTCAGGAGTTCGAGACCAGCCTGAGCAAGAGCGAGACCCCATCTCTACTATAAATAGAAAGAAATTAATTGGACAGCTAAAAATATATAGAAAAAATTAGCCGGGCATGGTGGTACATGCCTGTAGTCCCAGCTACCCGGGAGGCTGAGGCAGAAGGATCCCTTGAGCCCAGGAGTTTGAGGTTGCTGTGAGCTAGGCTGACGCCATGGCACTCTAGCCTGGCAACAGAGTGAGACTCTGTAACAAAAAATAAATAAATAAATAAAAAATGTCAACACAAAAACAGTCTACTAATTGCTCGTCATCGTGGGCCACTAAGGACCAACCAAGTGCCATCAGCTGTGGAATGGAAGAGCGAAGCATGGTCCACCCATCCAATGGAATATTATTCAGCCATAAAAGAGAATGAAGTGTTGACATGCACTACCCCATGGATAAACCTCAAAAACATTATGCTAAGTGAAAGAAGCCAGACACGAAAGCCCATGCAGTATATGATTCCATTTATATGAAATGTCCAGAATAGGCAAATCCATGGAGATGGGAAGTGGTTGCCTTGGGGATGCGAGGGAATGGGAGGATGCGGGAGTGACAGCTAAGGAGTGTGGGGTTTTTTTTCCCCTGGGTGATGAAAATGTTCTAAAATTGATTGTGGCGATGGCTGCACAGCTCTACACATATACTAAAGAGACCATTAAACTGTCCACTTTACAGAGGTGAATTGCATAATATGTGAATTCATCACACAAATGTCTTTAACAGCTATCTCAACACCTGTTAAAAATGATTCACAAACTTCACTCATTCCAAGCATGTCAACTGCCTACTCTTTGGGAGATGGTGGGAACACAGCAGTGACCAAGACAAGCGCAGTTCCTGTCTTCATGGAACTAACAGTCTAGTGGACTTGACGTCCCACTCTATCCTGTATCCTTGGAAAGAAAATACATGTAAAAAAAATCTTTCTGAGACCATCAGAAATTGTACTGGCCTGTAATTTACACTTTTTGAAGAATAGCACTCTTCAGAGAATCGAAGAAACCTGCCTGATAAGAATCTGCATTTTGACAACGCCGCCAGGTGACTGGTCACCTGCTATTCACCTGCTATTCAGGTCTGGGAGCACAGACACAGAGGTTGGCCTTTTATCCAACGCACACATCCTGTCTACACTACCCCCAGGCTAACATTCTACGCCAAGCACAAACCCCATCCGTGCCACCCCCTGTGTCAGGGACAGTCTGGGAGGTGGCATCTCACTCTGCTTGAGACGTCCTATCCATGGGGACTCGCTCCGTGAGAGCCTACCTGCCCACTCATGTGCGTCTCACCTGTAGACAACTTTCCCCCTTGTTTCCAGGTGAAGTCTGCTTCCCTCTGGCAGCACCTCTGTTTTCCATTGCCGCCTGACTAATTACCACGGATTCAGAGGATTAAAACAACACACACTTGTAATCTCAGCGTCCTTGATGGGGAGTCTGGGAAGGGGTTACCTGGGCCCTTGGCTCAGGGTGGCACAAGCTGTAATCAAGGAGCCGGCTGCGGCCGTCTGAGCCCTGGGGCCTCTGGTGAGCGCAGTCGGGTAGTTGGGGACATTCACTCCCGGGGTTGCTGGGCTCCGGCCACGTGGCCCCCACAGGCGGGTCACAGCTTGGCCACTTGCTTTCTTCCAGGCCTGCCTGAGTCGGTCTCTGACTTCTTCCATTTCTGACTTTCTCATCTCTGACCGATTAGGTCGGACCTGCCCAGGATCATCTCCTTTTTGATTAACTCAAAGTCAATTAATCAGCAACCTACCCTCGGGAGTGACAGTCCACCACTTGCACGGGTCCAGCCCCCATGGGGAGGAGGGTGTTGTACAGGGAATGTCCACCAGGGGGCAGGAGTCTCCGGGGCATTTTGGAACTGACTCCCCGGGTCCCTGTGTCGCCCAACACCAGGCGGCGCCATTCACAGGGCTGTCTGCGTGAGTCGCGTCCTGAAGCCACGCAGGTGCCGTTGCTGTGGCTTTTGTCTCGCTGGCTTAGTTGGCATTTTTGCCTTAGAAACCTCCATAGAATTCGCTGAATCTTCCTTCCTCGTGATCTTCCTTCGGATAATCCAGGCTTTTTCCAGGCAAAAGAGACCCAGCTCCTTCCAACTGGCATCACAGGACGTGACTTCATATTAAGTCTGTCTCCAGCAGACGTGCTGAGTGCATACGTGGTGACAAACATCTTGCCAGGCAGTGTCACCTGTTCTATGACTTAGCTGGCCAGCTTCTTTGCCCTTTCTTGAAAACACTCCAGTTTGTCCATAGTTGACTTACAATGCAGTATTTACTGGGTGCCTACTCTCTGCCAGACACTGCTTGAAGGGGCATACATGGAAGATCTCAGTGAACCTTCTTAGCAACATCGTGAGTTGTAGCATGCTGTTTTACTGATGAGGAAACTCAGGCACAGAGAAGTTAAGTAACTCCTCCAAGATCACACAGCTTGTAGGGAGGGAGCCAGAAATTGAGCCCACACAGTTTGGGCCTAGAGCCTGCGCAGTCAGCCACCATGCAAAGCTCCCTCCTAAAGCTGCCCTCTGTACCCCGCAGGGCTGTCCCAGAGCCAGAGGACATTCCCTTTTAGCTCTTTGTGTTGCATTCTGTGTTTTTAAAGTCAACATCCTCATTCCCATTTGCTTTTTAGCAGGTGTGTTATTTCATTGCCTTAAACCGAACTCAGATTCCATTTTAAAAATCTCCGTGTTTGTCATGTGAACTGCGGAAAGTACGGTTTCCCACTTCCTCATTGAGGTTAAGGCATTTAAAGGAATTTTTTTTTTTTTTTTTGCCACATTTTGCTGTGTTTGCTACTGGCCATTGTTACAGCCAGAGGCCCCTCTCAGCTTATTGTTTGTGACTGGTACGATTGCGGTGTCTCATGTATTAAGTACCTACTGTATATGCAATGCCATGCCTTGCGTTCCAAAGACAGAAAAGGTCCTTTGAATCTTAATGAACAGAAATACAAGTTCCTGAAACAAAAAAAACAAATAAATGCAAATAGCCTCTAATAGTTTAAAGAATACTGGTTTTACTAGGGCATGTAACAATTTTCCAGCATGTTCTCATCCATTTCAATGTGCTATAATCCAAAGAGCCCTGGGCTCAAAGTTTAACTTCCCCACGAGACAGCTGCCTGTGTGGGCCGGGGCTCCACCCTCAGTCTTCCCGAGCCTCGGTTTCTCCTACTGTGGGGTTGGACAAGTCTACAATCCCTTGTTTGTAATTTTGAAATCCAGGAAATGCCAAAACCATTAGCTTTCTTACCAATCAGTTCAGCAGAAATTCACCGAGCTGCGCTGACAGGTTATTTGAGGGCTCCGTGTGGCTCATTTCATGAGAATATTCACACGCTTCGCTGAGACGTGGCAAGAGTGCGCTGCCCCAGCCAACCGGAGCGCTGGCCTCACACGTGGTGTGTGCCCGCACTCCTGTTCTCACACCAGAATTCCCACTCGGAGCCCGCCGGCCCTGTGGCTGTGGATGAGGGTGGTGGACCTGCCACCCTCCAGGGTGGCCGAGAGCAGTGCGTGAGAATTCACAGAAAGCAAGGAAGCTCATCTCAGGAACCGAAGTCCTGTCACCTCTGGCCTCCTTGCACTGGGCAGTATTTTCCACCCACCTTCTATCTAGACAGAGGCAGAGACAAAATACAGGGGCACAATTTCTGCAGCTGGAAGGAGAAAAAAATCCCTCTTTCCTCCAACCCTGAGAGTGACCCTCCTCTCGCTTCTCATGACCAGGGAAGCTCTGCTGTAAAGCTACACGTTGACACTTATGAGCACTTTGAACCTTGACCCTTGGCCTCTGGCCTCCAAAGCAGCAAGTCCCTTCATGCGGCTCTACTGTGGAAAGGAAAGGAATAGCGAAAAACCGACCAAATTACCTCCGAGAATTAGAAGCTTTCCCTATTACTGGGAGAGGATGGGCAGCTGCCATTGCTGTTTCTTGTTTCTGGATAGTAAGAATCTCAAAGTGGTACATAAAATGTGTTTTAAAACCTGGTTTTTCGCTGTGCTTCTATGAAGATGGGTTGTATTTGAAAGTATTTCACCGGGGAGCAGGAAACAGTCACTCAGTGGGACAGGACGGCAACTTCCCATGTTAGATATACATGTTTATTGAGGGCTTATAATGTGCCAAGGCAACCTGCTGGGCTCCTGGAACTTTCTGTCTGGTGGTGAACTTAACAAGCGAGCAGAAGGAAGACAGCGTCAGAGGGCCACCTTAGAGGGCATGTCTGTTTGGGGGACAGGAAAAGGGCTTCTGACGAGGGCCCTCAAAGGCCAGGTAGAGGGTGGGGCGGGGTGGCCAGCTAAGTGGGTGGTCAGATAGGAAAGCCTGGATATAAACATGGCCAGCAGACATGGCAGATTCAGGGGACCCAGAGTCACAAACCCAGACACCTTTAGGGGCCAAGATGCCAGTGAGAGACTGGGGCCGGGTGGGGATGCCTGTGGCTAACTTGGGCAGCTCCTTAACTGCCCATCCACGTTGCCTTGCCACAATGGAGGCCCACGGCTTCCAGATCCTCCCTTTCTTTTCAAGGGAAGCCACACACCTGGATGTGCAAGTGAACTATAAATGGCTACCATATGAAAAGGTACATGAATTTGAGCACTGCAGCATCCAAACCAAACCCGCCTACAGGTTACAGGGGAGGGGGGTAGGAGACCCACTCCCGGGTGTGGACGTGGGCAGCAAGCACCCCTGACGCTGTGCGCCACTGTGCTCTGCGTGCCCCGTGTGCCCCGCCTGCCTCTCCCTGCTCCATCCCTGTCTCTCGGGCTCCCATGCGTGACTTAGGGTAGGGCCAGGGCTGCGGTCTCTGAACTTTGCCTGGTGGGCACCGGGGAGCTACAGAAGAATCATGAACGAGAAGGGAGATGACTGGCGGGCATTTTAGGACGGTAGTGGAACAGGTGGGGCAGCACGGCAGGCCCAACCCCAGTGGCTTTCCCAGTAAGCTTGGACCAGGGAAGCCAGCGACAGGATCCCAGGGCAGGGTCACCTTGCAGGAGGCAGTGTGGGATGCCTGGTAGGGAAGAACTTGGGTTCTGGAATCAGAGT
The DNA here is from genome assembly GCA_008750895.1 of Mirza zaza. Taxonomy (NCBI): domain Eukaryota; kingdom Metazoa; phylum Chordata; class Mammalia; order Primates; family Cheirogaleidae; genus Mirza; species Mirza zaza. The sequence goes on from VSMD01097735.1 coordinate 15,426, forward strand.
GTCTGAGCTCCAATCCTGCCTTTCCCATTCACCAGTTAGGGTCCTGGGTGAGTGACTTAACCTCTCCTGGCCTCAGTTTTTTCTTCTGTAAAATGGGAATCATAGCAGGACCTACCTACTTAGCAGGGTGTAGTGGAGAGTCAATGAGGTCATCTATGTAAAGAGCTTGGAACGGTGCCTGACACATAGCAAGCGCTCAGGCCACGTTAGCAACGAGTACTGTCCCAGAGACCAGGAGACCTAGAAACAGCGGCTGTACGATCACCCAGGCCCAGAGGGCTAAGCCAGCGCTGGGACAGTGCAGATTGGAATCACCCGGAGGACCCTTTAAAACTCTCAAAGCCAAGGCCACACTCCAGACCAATTAAGTCACAATCTCTGGGGTGGGGTCTGGGCATCGGTATTTTCTGGAAGTTTCACAGGTGTTTGCAATGGGCAGCTAAGTTTGGGAACTGCCGCTGGTTTAGAACCTTGTGTGTCTGAGGCCTGAGCTGGGAGAACTGACTCTGAAAGGACAAGGCCAGGCAACCGCGCAGCGGCCAGAGGTGGAGCAGATAAGGTGCGGGGAGAAGGGCGTGTGACCTGGGGCGCAGGTGGGGGCAGGGCTCCTGGGGCCTCCCTGGCCTGCAACCTCGGACACCCCCTCGCCTGGGATGGGGCCGCCTCCTGCACCGGGGAGGCCTCCAGAGCGGGAGGCGGCGGCGGCAGCTCCGAGCCCGGCTTGGGCGCCAGAGGGAGCTCGTGGGAACGCGCCACGGCTCCATCCGCGAGCTGGTTCAAACTGGTTTGGGCAGGGTGCGGCCTGGGCGGGCTGCATTCCAGGCCTCAGGCTGGCCGCCTGGCCTGGGGCCTCCCAGAGGGCTGCGGGACCCCCGAGGGCAGGGCCCTGGGGCAGGAGACAGGCACCCCTGAAAGGCTGGGGGCAGATTTTTAAAAATCCAGTCCTCTTTGTTTAAAAGCACTTATTGGGCCTCCCACGGGGGTCCCCGGCTAATGCCAGTGGCCTGCTGGGCCGGGACAGGGGTTGTCCTCAGTCAACCGCAGGCCTGGTCCAAGTGCAGATGCCCAGCTCTGCTCTCCCCAGAGCCCGGCTCCCAACGTCTGGGCTAGCGCTCGGGGCATCTGTATTTTCAGAAAATGTTTTTAAGGCACAATCACACATTCAGGAGAAAAAGGCTAGGCACAAAATGACTGTTGGCTAGCTCACTTGGCCCGGGGTAGGAACGTGTGGCTGGGATGCGTATGGGGAACGAGGAGACCCCTGCCCCAGACCCCCTCCCCTGGAAGGGGACGCGGGCAGTGAACACTTTTAGTTAATACCCCAGACTTTGTGTTTTTTTGTTTTTTTTTTTTATTTTTTTATTTTTTGGTACTGACTGGTTGTTATGACTTTGTGTTTTTTAATGAGTCATTTCAGGCATTCAAAAATTTAAAATATTATAACAAGCATCAGCTGAAGAAATAAAGCATTGCAAATGTCGAACCCTTCTCCTGCCCCTCTTCCATGTCATCCCCGCGCTCCGGCACGTGGGGGCATCGCCCCCGGGCACAGCTTTGCACTCCACCCCATCTGTCTGTATCCATAGACAATATATAGTGCGGCTCTGCATGCTTTAAAAACTGTAATGGCAGCGCGCCCTACAGAGCCTTCTGCGGCGCATCTTTCTCCCCTTAGCCCTATGCTTTTGCCATTCATCCACCAGGGGAGTTTGCCGTGCGCAAGCCTATGTGGGCAATCTGAGGCCGGGTCTGCGCCTCCCTGGGGGAGGTCCCCAGCCGGCCGCAGGGGCGAGGGTCTGAGGTTGGTTCCCCGGCGGGCGTGTGATGCGTGGAAGGCCCGCAGCATGGGGGAAATCAGGACAGTGACGAATGACCAAGTGCAGGCGCAGGAAATTCCTATAAAACCCTTTGCCCAAGCACCTGAGGCCCAACGCTTTGCCAAGAACTTCCCAGAAGATGACTTTGGCCTGAAGGCCTGAATATCTGGATACTAGCGGCGGGCAGATTTGTAAGCGGGAATTGTACATTGATGGATTACCCCAAAGGCAGATCAAGTACGTGTTTAGACCCCCTACCTAGGGTTTCGAATTTAACAGGAGGAGGGGATGGGGCATCACGTGTATTTATAATATTTGCAACCCCCAAACCAGCCCATTAAAAAAACCCAAATTTAATGTTTCAAGAAAAGTCGTAAAAACGAAAAATCAGAACTCTAGACTTCCCTATACCTATTTACCTTTCAGTACTTTCCTCATTAGCGCTGCTGGGGGGGGGGCTCCCCCGCCACGCCCCGCTTCAGCCCGGGCCCTCTAGGGGTCTAGTTGAGGGCAAAGGGGGCCGCGGTGGGGGCGGGGAGGGGCAGTTGTCAAATTTAGTGCACTTGAGAGTTTCCGGAGAGAGCTTTATAAAAGCTGTCCCGAGGAGGAAGGAAGAGGAGAACCACTGCGCCCGGCTTCCCTAATTTCAAGACCTCTGTCTGGCAGAAAACAGATGCTTGAGTAGGATGGGCCTGGGGGGCGGGCAGGGGGGCTTTGGGCTCTAAGTGCAAGGCCCCCCAGGACAGCAGCTCTCTATCCTGGATGCCCTTTGAAACCACCCGGGGAGCTTTAAAAAACGACGGATGCTCAAGTCCCACCCCCAGGGGCTGTGACTTCACCGGCCAGGCGTGAGGCGGGTTTCTGGGCTTTCCAAAACTCCCCGAAGGCGCAGCCGGTGCGGGAACCAGCGCTCCACCGGGATTCCCGTGGAAAGGGGTGGTTTACAGCGATGGGTCTCAGGTGTGGTTCCAGGACCCGCCTGGAAAGCGTCAGAAGCTCCCGACGCCCAGGTCCCGCCCCACGCAGAGACTGCGCGTGTCCCGGGCTCGGCAAGTTTGAAAAGAGCCCAGGTGACTGCGGTCTGCAAGGCGGCGTGCGCGCCGCGGGGCGGCCAGGTGGGCGGGGCGGCCAGGTGGGCGGGGCGGCCAGGTGGGCGGGGCGGCCAGGTGGGCGGGGCGGCCAGGTGGGCGGGGCGGCCAGGTGGGCGGGGCGGCCAGGTGGGCGGGGCGGCCAGGTGGGCGGGGGCGGCTGCGGCGCGCGCCGCTCGCCACCGGGTGGCGCTGCCCGCTCGGCCCGCGCTGCGGAGCCCCGCGCGGCGGCCGCCGGGCGCGCACCTGCCCCGCCTCCGCCAGGCGGGCCTCGGGGCGTGCGGCGGGCCGGGGCGGGGCTCCCTGGCCGGGCGCGGCGACCGCTTCCCGGGCAGCCTCCGCGAGCCGGCCCCGCCGCCCTCCCGATGCTGCTGGTGGACGCCGGCCGGCTGGAGCCGGCGCGCAGCGGGGCGCGCGAGCTCGCGGCCTTCCTGACCCCCGAGCCCCGGGCCGAGGTAGGGGACGGGCTGGAGGGCCGGGCTGGAGGTCGCGGCCCTGCGCCCGCGCCGCGACGCGGCTCGCCCGCAGATGCACCCTCTGGCGCCGGCAGCGGGCCCCGGGGACCCCCACTTCCCGGCGCGGGGCCGCCTGGCGCTCCTCGGGGCGACCCCGGTCCTCGGGGCCGACTCGCCTCGCATCCCCACCCGGCCCCGGCATCCGCCGGCCGAGCGCGCTCGGAGCTGCCGCCCTTTGCCGGGCCGGCCCTGGGGAAGCCGGGCCGCGGTCCCCCCTGCCCGGTCTCGCCGGTCCGGCCCGGCCGCGGTCCCCCCTGCCCGGTCTCCTCTTAGCTGGCCCGGCCCGGTCCCCCCTGCCGGGTCTCGCCGGTCCGGCCCGGCCGCGGTCCCCCCTGCCCGGTCTCGCCCGTCCGGCCCGGCCGCGGTCCCCCCTGCCCGGTCTCGCCCGTCCGGCCCGGCCGCGGTCCCCCCTGCCCGGTCTCCTCCGAGCTGGCCCGGCCCGGTCCCCCCTGCCCGGTCTCGCCGGTCCGGCCCGGCCCGGTCTCCTCCGAGCTGGCCCGGCCGCGGTCCCCCCTGCCCGG
>VSMD01097737.1:0-64855 GCA_008750895.1 Mirza zaza
TCAATATTTAAGTTATTAATGAGATGTCTTACATTTTTTTCATACTATGAGTCTTTGAAATGCAGTGTGTGTTTTATATTTATAGCATATCCCAATTCCATCATTACATTTTCACTGGAAATATATATCTATATTTAGATTTCATACAATTCACATTGAAAACATAGAATCACCTACCTACTTTGTTCCAAACAGACTTAAGTTTCCCACTAAATGAATCGAGAAGCAGTTTTTACATTTACATTTAAACTAATTAAGGTTAAATGAAATTAAATATTCATTTTCTCAGTCCAACTAGCCACATTTCAAGTGCTCAGAAGCCACACGTGGCCAGTGGCTACTGCACTAGACTGTGTACTTCTACAGCCTGAATGCTTAAGCTCATTTGTTTAATCAAATCCCGGGTACCGAGCACACAGCACGGTGTTAGCAAGTGGCCACTTATATTTAGGTGGTGCACAGCCTGCCACAGTAAGGCCGGTGGCCTGTATATTGTTGTCCCTGTTTCCAATTGTCTGCATGACCTCAGGAGAGTCACTCTAATTCTCTGGACCTCTATTTACTCATTTGTCAGAGGGAGGGGGTGTGACCTCAAACATCTCTTCCAGCTCCCAAATGCTGTATTATTTCTCACTTCTAAAAGAAAAAGAAACGAGGGCATTGGTAGATTCCTGGCATGAAGGTGCACAGACAAGTTCTCTTCTGTAGGACGTAGAGGGGCGGGCTGTGATGTGCTCCCTGCGCTTGTGACATGCTATGGCTCTCATCCTTTCCCCCAGGGCGGAGGAGCTGCTGATGCTATCTGCCTCCAGCATGCTCAGGATAGAGAAAAGATGGAGCCTTGTCTGGGCTCCAAATTCCAGGAAATACTGACAGTTTTTTTCCTTTTCGTACACTGCCTTTGAAGGAAAGAAAGTGCTGTACCCAGACGGAAACCCCTGCATTGTGTCTCCATAATGGCTGTGAGTCCCCTGCCTCCTGGAGTGCACTGTGTTCTTTCACATATAAAAGAAAGGGCCTTTCTACACGCCCAGACACCCCTCTTGTTAGACTCTTTATACTGCATGATCCTGCTTACTAACCAGATGGGGCTTTTGGTTTATTGGGTGGCATAAAAACTCTATCCTTGCGCCGGGTGCCGTGGCTCACGCCAGTAATCCTAGCACTCTGGGAGGCTGAGGCAGGAGGATCACTCAAGGTCAGGAGTTTGAGACCAGCCTGAGCAAGAGCGAGACCCCGACTCTACTAAAAATAGAAAGAAATTAATTGGCCAACTAAAAATATATAGAATAACTTAGCCAGGCGTGGTGGCGCATGCCTGCAGTCCCAGCTACTTGGAAGGCTGAGGCAGGAGGATCGCTTGAGCCCAGGAGTCTGAGGTTGCTGTGAGCTAGGCTGATGCCACGGCACTCTAGCTTGGGCAACAGAGTGAGACTCTGTCTCAAAAAAACAAAACAAAACAAAGAAAAACTCTATCCTACTTTAGCTAGGGAGCTGTGGAAGGACGGCCAGAGTAGTGCAAGGGAAACTGGAGAATTCCTGCAGAGGCTCCAGACCCAGCAATCTAGATAATAATTGGCTTTGACCAGAATTTGCTTTCCAAGTGGAGGACTTGGAGCTGTCTATCAGTGGGATCAAACTTTAGGGCTCTGTGGGGAGGTCCCAGCTCTCAAAAACAATTTCCTTAGACTGGTGACCTTTTACTGTTAGAGTTTCTTTTCTTTGGGTTCATTTCTTTGAGTAAGGTAGGCATATTAGAAATATCCTCCTCATCTGCAAATGAGAGATTTTAGTCTTACCTTTGAGTTGGAAAGAAGTGGATAATAAGAAACTGAATATGACCGGCTGCAGTGGCTCACGCCTATGATTGCAGCAATTTAAGAGGCTGAGGCAGGAGGATCCATTGAGGTCAGGAGTTTGAGACCAGCCTGGGCAACATCTCCACAAAAAAATTTAAAAATTAGCCAGGCACGGTGGTGCCTATCTATAGTCCCAGTTACTTGGGAGGCTGAGGCAGGAGGATCATTGGAGCCCAGGAGTTCAAGGCTGCAGTGAGCTATAATACACCACTACACTATAGTCTAGGCAATAGAGCGAGAACTTGCCTCAAAAAAAAAAAAAATGAATGGGTGAAGAGGACAGGAGAGGACAGAAGGAACTCAAAGGACACAAAAGGAAGAGGCTAAAAGTTGGCAGCCATTTTATATTAAGCTAACACCCTACTGGAGCTTATGGGACCAGGAAATACATAAAAATAATCTGTTACTAGTTTATGTTCTGCTCTTAAAGGAAAGCCAGGCTAAAAGGAAAAGGTGTGGTTTACTTTCCTCCTGTCTTTAGCCAGAGTGGGCATTGGAAGGAAGGCGCCGACTCATTGATCCATTCATCTCTCCATCATTAATCATATCAGTAGCACGTAGCTTTCAAAGAGGGACCACGAATCCCTGCCCTCCCTGTACGTGTCCCTCCTCCCAGCAAGAGCTGGGGTCTATGTCCCTCTGCTGACCCTGCACTGGCCTGCGACTTGCTCTGACTCACAGAGTGTGGTGGCAGTGATGCTGCCCGTTCCAGGCCCAGCCTTTAGGAGGCCACGCTGTGCACATCTGGGGCGGCACTCCCAGGGGATGAGGAGGCACAGGGAGCAGGGAGAGGTGGCATGGGGGACCCCGTGGGGCCAGGCTGGTGAGCTAGGGCTGCTGGGGCCTTCCTGCCCAGCCCAGACCAGCCCGGCCACTGTTCGATGCAGGTGAGTGAGTGACCCCTGCAAATGCCACATGAAGCAGAAAAACTGCCCAGCCTTTAATCCTGTCCACATCCATGACCCACAGAATCATCAAAAAGTGTAAATTGTTGTGGTTTTAAGCCCCTATTTTGGGGTGATTTGTCATCCAGGCACAGATAAATGACACATTGCTATACATTTTTGACAGCTATATTTAAAGGGGTTCCCTGTTATTCCAGTTTTCTAAAATAGATTTTTAATCATAAATAACTATTGAAGTTTGTTGAATGACTTTCTGCCTTTCTTGAAATGATTATGTGATGACTTTTCTCCTTTTGTCCATTAATCTCTCATTTGTTCTGAAATTTTTTTGTAGTTTTTCAGTGGAGGTCTTGAATATCTTCCATTACATTTATTCCTAAACATGTGATGTCCTTTGATGCTTTTATAAATGGTATCTTAAAAAATTTATTTTCCAATAGTTTGCAATGGTATATACAAATAAATTGATTTTTATATAGGATCTTATATGCTGTGACTTTGCTAAATTTGCCTATTAATTTTAGTAATCTAAAAAAATTACTTAGACTTTTCTGTATACATAATCATATTATCTACAATTAGAGATGGTTTTACTTCTCCCTGTCTAATCGTTTTGGTTTTTATTTATTTTTCTTGCCTTATTGTACTTGCTATAGCCTCTACAAAAAAATGTCAAACGAAAGTGGTACGAGCAGAGATCCTTGCCTGGTTGCTGCTCTCAGGGGAAAGCGTTTATTCTTTCATCATCATATGTGATGTTAGCTTTAGGTTTTCCATAGATGCCTTTTATACATCCAAGAAAGTTGCCTTCTACTCATAATTTACTGAGAGTTCTCATTATGAATGGGCATGAAAATTTATCAAATACTTTTCCATTTGTGACATGATCACATTTCCTCCTTTACTCTGCGAATGGGGTGAATTACAATGGGGTTGGCAGGCTCTAAGATGGTCCCCTGTCACCCCCTCCTCCTAGGATTCATGCCTTTGTGCAGGTCCCTCACCTTGAGAAGGACCTGGGCTACCTGACTCACAGTGAGCACAATATGGCAGGGGTGGTGGCGTGTCACTCTTGAGATTAGGTTATAAGAAGACTGTGGCTTGCATCTTGGGTGACTTCCCTCATTTACTTGCTCTGAGGAAAGCCAGGTGCTGTGCTGTCAGCTGCCCTGTGGAGAGGTCCATGTGGCACGGGACTGAGGGAGATCCAATAGCCAGAGAGGGACTGAGTGCTTCAGTCTGACAGCTGCAAGGGACCGAATCTTGCCGACAATAAGATTCAGTGATCTTGGTGGCAGATCCTCCCATTGTCAAGTCATCAGATGAGACTGCCACCCTGGCCCACACTTTGACTTCAGCCTCATGAGAGACCCTGTGCCAGAGAACCCAGTTTCACAGCACCTGGATTCTTCACCCACGGAAATAATGGGATAATAAATGCTTGTTGCTTTAGGATGCCAAATTTTGAAGATGATTTCCTTATACAACAATAAATAACTAATAAGTATGTTGATTACTTTTTAAAATGTGAAATAAATCTTGCATTCTTGGGATAAACCTCACTTGGCCATGATACATTGCCAGGTTTGCTTTACTAATATTTAGTTAAGGATTTTGTGTGGTTCAGGGGGGACATTGGTCTGTATTTTTTTTTTGGTAATATCTGTCAGGTTTTGATATTAGGGATCCCCCTCCTTTATTTTTTGAAAGAGTTTACATAAGATGCATATTATTTATTCCCTAAATTTTTGATAGAATTCATTGGTGAGCCTGGAGTTTTCTTTGTGATAGCTGTTTTTTAAAAAAATTATAAATGCAATTCTCTTATAGATATAGGACTATTCAGATTTCGTTTCTTCGTAGGTCACTTTTTTTTTCTTTCTTTCTCCAGCATTAACAATCAAAAGAAAAACTATCTGGGCTCATTATCAAATGCAAGGCCATCAGGGCATAACGGGAACTCCTAAGGCTGCTGAACACAGCAGGACTATGCAATGTAAAAGGAGCATGTTGTGTGGAAATGCATTTGTAGAGAAGAGTCCAGAATGAAGACAGTGGGAAAAGATAGCATGGATGAGAGAATTATGCTGGAACAAAGAGTGAAAGGGGGTTAGGAGTTTTGTTTTGTTTTTTTTAAACAGACTCTCACTCTGTCACCCGGGCTACAGTGCCGTGGCGTCAGCCTAGCTTACAGCAGCCTCAAACTCCTGGGCTCAAGCGATCCTTCTGCCTCAGCCTCCCAAGTAGCTGGGACTACAGGCATGTGCCACCATGCCCGGCTAATTTTTTTTCTATATATTTTTAGCTGTCCAAGTAATTGGTTTCTATTTTTAGTAGAGATGGGGTCTACGCTCTTGCTCAGTCTGGTCTCGAACTCCTGAACTCAAACGATCCACCTGCCTAGGCCTCCCAGAGTGCTAGGATTACAGGTGTGAGCCATCGTGCCCGGCCCAGTTTAGAAGTTTTAAGGTGCTAGAGAATAGAGAACAGGAGACTTTGATGCATTGCTATGGCCTAAATTGGACTCCCTTAAATTTTTTAGAAAAACGTGAATAAAGATAAAAATTCTTGCCTGCACCAGGCTTCTCTAACCATGACTGATGTCACTTCGGGAACAGTGCTATGAACGATGAGGGCACAGGGGAGGAGGAATGCCACAGTTTTGTAAGCATTGGCCATTCCATTGCTCTGTTGAAATCCACCTGCACTTCAGTAAAATAACTGATATACCTTGTTGTTGTTGCTAGGTAACAAAGTACCCTGACCATAGAGACACACAACATCCATTGACTGTTACACTCATGGATTCTTTGTGTCAGGAATTTGACATGACATATGGGCTAAGTAGTCTCAGCTGCACACTGTCTTAGAGCTTTAGCTGGAAGACTCCAAGGCTGGGGGTGACCTGACCCTGGAAGCTGACATCACCTGAAGGCTTGTTCACTCTTGCATCTGGTGGTAGATGTTGGCCATTGGCTGAGACTTTAGCTGGAGCTGCTGGCAGGAACACCTGCATGTGGCCTCTCCATATGGCCTGGGCTTCCTCATACCATCATGGCTGGGCTCCAAGACTGAGCATCCCTTGAGGGGAAGCCAGGGGGAAGTTTTTTCTAACCCAGCAGCAGTAGTTTTAAGTGTCACTTTTACCCCTTCTCTTCATCAAGGCCAGCTGAAAGGCCTTCCAAAGTTTAAGGTGAAGGGAAAGAGACTCTACAACTTGGCGGGGGAGTGGCAAGGTTCTGGAAGAGCATGTAGGCCTAAAAATATTGCTGCAGCCATTTTTGGAAAATGCAGCCTCCACATACTTCCACTGTAGTCCCTTGCAGTGTCTGTTCTTAGAAAAACTAGTAAAGCAACAGTCACCCCTTAGTCACTTGTGAGATGCTGGCAGAGCTGAGTGGGAGGGGCACGGTTCTCTCCATGCCCTGCAGATGGACCATGTGTTGTCACTGCAGGGGCGGAACCCACCTGCATTAACACGAGCCATGGGAGGGCATGTGGGGGCAAGACTGGGAGACCAGCTAGTACGGTGATACTTGAATAGAATCCTACGTTGCCTCTGCAGTATTGAGAAGCCTTAGACACTTTCCATCTTCCCAGTTTGGTTTTCTATGGCCTTTTGGTATTTACAGCCTCTCTTCTACTTTTGGACACTGTCCATGGCTTTTTCTGTTGTTGACCTTGGAACTGTGAGCTTTGTTGTTGGTTTTTTTTTTTAACTCTTACCCAGAGCTATACACACAGCAGTCATTTGGTAAATGCTTTGGGATGTTGATGAAGGGGAGAGGGAATGTCAGAAACTCTGCAGAAGCAGAAGATGTTTATTGTATCAGGAACCTCAGGCCGGAGGGACTGTGGGGACCCAGCTGTCCAACAGGGGCCACCTGGTCACTGCACTCGGTGAGGGCCAGAACTCTCAGACTTAAAGCCAAAGTTCATTTTTGGAAGTTATGCTGTTGATCCTAAGGCAGCCTCAGGAACCCAGAAAGCCCTCGAACCCATTAGGATCCAGATTATAAAAGTTTGTATTTTGTTCCAGAGCTAGCTCGCTGGGGACATGAAACTAAGAGTCAACAGGCAAAAGTGAGTAAGTCATCTTATCTTAAAATAAAGCAGCCAGAATGTTCTGGGCAAACTGTTCTCTTAACTGTAAGTCAGAGGAGCTTTAAATAAGAGAGGAGGGTTTATGTCTTGCTCCACGGCTCTGGAAAATTGGAGAGGAGTTCCATGTTCCTGGCTCCCGTAATAGACACTTCAGGGCTGGTGGCACAGCCTAGGAGCCCCACTTGTCTGAGAACTCTCTACCCTCCATGCCCACCGTGGTGGCAGCCACGTTCGGACTGTGAGTGAGGAGCATCTCAAATGGCCACAGCTGAGGGGACCCGGAGCTGCAGGATGCATATTGCCTCTCAGTGAGGAATCTCAATGTGGGTCTAAGAAATGCTTGTCTGTCTCTGCTTGTGTTTTCAGCCAAGGATGGGCTGAACATCCGGGTGGCCGGGGCTGCCACCGTGCATGGCTCCAGGGGTGAGCACATTTCCCCCAAGGCTCTCTCCTACGGTGTTTGTGAATCGGGACCTGGGGGAGCGGCTTGGTCAGATGGTTCTGGCTCTGATCACAGGTGCCAGCTGATAGTGGGCATCGGTGGGGTCTCGGTTCTTCTTCACACGGGCCGCTCCGCAGGACTGCCTCAGTGTCCCCTGCCACATGGCCATTGGCTTCCCCCAGACTGAGGGATCCATAAGACCAAGGCTGGTTTTATGACCTCCCCTCAAAAATCACACCCTTCTTCTCCCGCCATGTTCTATTGCTCACATGGGACAAGCCCCGATTCAGAATGGAAGGGGGCTCCCCACGGTGTGAGTGCCAGGAGGCAAGGCTCCTGGGGCCATCCGGGGAGGCTGGCGACCACGACATCTCATGTTTGCATGGCACCCCCTGCTGCATCCGGATTTCTCACACACCTTATCCCCCTGGATGGTCACAACAGCCTGTGACCTGGCCAGCCTGCTTAGCTCTCTCCAGGCCTCCTGTGCCTGTCTCTGCCCTCTGTGTCTCCCAGGCCCAGTCTTTTAGTTTCCTTAATATACTCTGCATTTTTCTCGCCGAAGTCCTTCCTATATACATGCTCCTCCTGGTCTAGAATGCTCTTCTCTTATGTCTTTGCCTAACTAATTCCTAGATGCTGCCTTCTTTGGAAACCCTCCCTGACCCTCCTTGCCTGGTCCAAGTGAGGCTCACCTCGTAGCGCTTACTTCCGGATCCTGACGTCTCACTCCCGTGCCAGGGTGCTGCTCCGTGAAGCCACAGCTGGTGTCTGTGCAGCTCAAGTGCCAGCCACCCCAGCATCTGACGCAGGGCTCAATATATTCACTGATGGGCACTGATGGGCGAGGCAGGCATCGTTCTTCCCATGTTACGGAGGTGAGAACAGGGTGGAGGAGACTAAGAGCTGGCCCGGGTCTCGGTCAGTTTGTGATGTAGCTGAGTCTAGGCCAGGGTGACAACAGCAGCCAGCACCCCTGTGCGTCCTGGAAACTAATCACCAAGCAAATTTGCAGCAAACACCCTATGGCCTTTGGTCCTTGCTACTCTGACAGCTGTGTCCACTGTCTTTCCAGCCTGGGCATGCCAGGCTGCCGGGTCCCAGGCAGGAAAAGCCCTGGTTATTAATCTATTCTTGTTCATTTCCCTGCAAACCACCTCGCAGGACACAACCGGAGAGACACAAGCTCTATTCTATCATTAAGGCTTCCCCACAACGAAAATATTGATCTGAATTAAGAAGTAAGGCGTGGGGAGAGTGCTGGGGAAAGGACAGTGGGTGTGGAGACGACAGGCTTTTGTAAGAAGAGAAGATGGCAGTTTTGTCTGCTCACGTTGCCAGCATTTTTCTTTCCTACTGAGAGTCATGACAAATAGTTTTATTTTTCTTGTTTTCATTTGGGAAAAAAGTACCAGCAAAGTACTTTACTCAGGGAGGGGGAAAACAATAAAATAAAAAAAAATAAGCATCTCTTTAGCAGCTGCTATCACTGGGTATTCAATCGATGCCTTTGAGTCTCAGGCTTCCCAGGGTGGCCACTTGCTGGAGGCTGGCTCGGAGGTGAGGGAGTGGGGAGAGGGGGCATCTGGACCAGCCGGAGCTGGGCCTGTGAGGCGGTCACCAAGCAGCAAGGCTTCACAACCAGGGGCTTGTGGCAGGATCTCAGGTGGAATTCAAGAGAGCGGCCCCTCAAGGCAGAGTGAGCGTGAGACCCTGGGGCAGGGAGCTCAAAGGGCCAGATACACAGGACGCAAGAGCACCTGGTTGCTAGAAGCTTGCAGGCAGACACGCAGGCGTGGGAACTGAACAATTCAGCAACAATCAAATGACAACGAAACAACCTTGCTATGGAAGCCAGATCCCACTCCACGGAGGAGCTTCCAATACACTTCCTTTTAAGGATAAGACTATTTTAATACTCAATAAATAACATATGGGAACACTTAACAAAAGAAGCTATCCAAGTGGCCACTAAACATAGGACTCAAAATCTGTAGTCATCAGGGAAATGAAAATGAAAGTCACAGTGAAATACCTTTTCATGCCACTAGAATGGCTAAAATCAGTATGACATCCATGTTGGCAGCTGCCGATGGGAATGCAAAATGGTATAACCACTTTGGGAAACCATTTGGCAGTTTCTTATGAAATTAAACATATATACATCTACCCTACGATGTAGTAATTTCATTCTTAGATGTTCACTCAAGAGAGATGCCCACAAAACCATTTGTATGTGAATGTTCACAAGCAACTCTATTCATAATAGTCCTAAACTGAAAACAACCCAAATCTCCATCAACAGGAAAAAGGATAAAGAAGTTTTCCATATAATGGTACACATTCAGCAATTTAAAAGAATGAACTAATAGAATATGCAACAGGATGGATGAATCTCACAAGTATTATGTTGAGCAAAAGAAGTTAGATGAAATAGTCCATGTTCGTTTCTATGCTACCCAAGAACAGTCAGAAATTAATCCTCCGTGATAGAAATCAGGATGTGGTTGGTGATGGGGAAGGTCACCAGGAGGGACATGAGGGAACATTCTGGGGTGAAGAAAATGTCCTATATCTTGTTTTGGGTGGTAGTTCCATGGGTGTAGACATTTATCAAAATCCATCAAGCTGAACACCTAAGATCATTGTGCTTTGCTGTGTACTAATTATGCTTCAATTTTTAAAAAAATAATAAGCCATGGGCAAACCAGAGTGTCTAGGTCTGGAATGGCAAACACAAAGCTCCTATACTGCTACTGCCACAGCAGACATTATTAATGGATCTCAGCGTTTTGTGCCCCTGAGCTTCAATGGGGCTTCGAAATACATCACAATGTAGCTCTCTCAGCAGCCACTACCAATCCATTAGTCTGCTGGGAATCAAAGCCGATGCAACTCAACCCTCAACCTGCTTCTCTACTTTGGTGAGGGCTGGGGAAATTCAAATTAGCCATAAAGATAATTCCATTACGGAAAATGTTTTAAATAATTCAAAATCCCACCCTCTAAGGCCACCACTAAAACCATTTTGGTATATTCCCTTCTATCATGCTGTCCTAGACAGAGCTTAACATACAAGTGTGGGTCCCAGGCAGGAGGAAGCCCAGAGGGGGTCTCAGGAGGTAGCCTCAGGGGAAGGCTGGTTCTGTGGGCCCATTGCCACCTCCAGAGCACCCAGACTTCCGGCAGGCCCTCCTCTGCACCCGGAAGATCTGATGGGACTGTATCCCAGAGACAGTGGCTTTGCTGTTGGGATGCTTTCTGTGGCTGAGTCACCCCTGCCATCCTGGTGGGTCACAGCGAGGATCAAGGTTAACCCAACAATCCGGAGGCTTCCACAGTACAGATGGGTGACAGGACTGTCCTGCCCTCAGCATCTTCCAGGCCAAGGATCTCTCTGCCCTAGACTTAGGGCAGAACTCTGGGATGCACTCAAGTATCATTTCATTATCAAAGCTGATTCAGGCCCGCTTCCCCGACCTCCCCCACCCAAATGCTCCCGAGCAAAGCCCGAGGATTGCTCCTAAGCAAAGAAAGCTCTGTGAGTTCCAAGGTGGCTTTGCCTGAGCCCCTCTTTTACCAAATGTAAAATGGGATAATAACTCCCACCTCGAATGCCTGGAATGAGGAGCAGTGAGCTGGCCCATGCCCCACACTTACCAGTAACCGTGGTGGTTTCCTTGTGCTGCCCAGGAGACACATCAGGCTCTTTATTTTCAGCAAAGCCTTGACTTTCCCGTCAGCATGCTCGCTGATCACAGCTTCTAAATCACCCAATTAGCAGTAGAGGACACCTGTCCACCAGATACTTACAGTGAAGCCATTTCCAGTGTGTGGTGAATTCTTTCTGGGGTCTCTGCCCACCCCTCCCCTTCTCTAAGACCTGCATCCACCTCTCCACCCACAGGTGGGCCTCCTGTGTCTGCTCTGACCCCACTCCTCTGGCCAGAGCTGGAGGGCACATGGCCTGACACAGCCTGAGCTGGACCATTGAATCTTATCTTCCAACAACTTCGGTTGTCATTTAGAAATGAGGTAGGTCACTCTTGGTTGCTTAACAAGGACACAGAGGCTCAGGGACTTAGGGGGTGGCCCATTTCGGTCCCATGCACGGCTGTGCAGAGACAGGAAGTGGGCAAAAAGAGAGAAGCAAAGACCTGCAGAGACATGCAGGGCACAGTGACCCTCTGCGATCCAAAAAGAATAGCTGAGGGACGCAAAAGAGTACAGACTGTATACTTCCATTTTCACAAAGTTCTAGAAAATATACAACAAATCTAAGGTGGTAGAAAGCAGAGCAGTGGCTTCCTGGGGCAGGGTGTGGGGAGAGTTGGACGCAGGGGCCTGAGGGAACTCGGAAGAGGGTGGTGATTGGGTGAGTGCATACACTTGGCAAAACTCCTGAACTCCGTGCTTGCAATATGTGCATTTGATCGTATATAAATTATACTTCGGTAAAGTCGACTTAAGAAAATAAAAAGAGGAAAGAGCCTCAGAGAGGGTCCTCATCTCCTGCCCCTTCAAGCCCCACTTCAGTGGCCGAGGAGAATGGTGCCTGGTTCTCTTCTACAGCCTGAGCATTTTGTGAGACCCTTGGATCCTTCTAGCAATCCCTCTGCCCCCCACACTTAAGCCCATTTGAGTAGATTTTTGCCACTTGTAGCCAAAATGCTTTTGAACAAGATAGAGTTTTACGACAAGGGACCCTGGAAAGCAACGACCTCAGGTGCATGGTGACAAGTCATCCCTTTGGTTTGTGTAAGCTGCTCAAAAACTGAGCGCTCTCCACCCCCTACTAATCCCAAACTTAGCTGTCTCCTTCCAGATCTTTTCTCAGCCATAGGGAATCATGTCACGTGTGTATATGGTGGACGTCAATTGAGTTAATCCATCCAAAATCCATTCCACCTTCTCCTGGAAACAAAACCGAATTTACCTTTGGGGACCACCCATCTCCGGCTGATATTTTTAGTTAGCCCGTGAGGCTCTATTGAGAATACTGACCCCATCTCCTGAAACAAGGGTTGGGACATGACCCAGGCTGCTCATAAAAGCGTCCCCCTTTTCCAGCCCGTGCACAAGCTGGGCCATCTTCCCCATCTCAGGACTGTAGGGGTACGCTGGGGGTCAAGGCACCGTCTCCCTGAGCCTGGAGCTGTTTGTGCCCCTGGATCAAGCCTGGCTAAAGCTCCAGGTCTGCAGGGACCAATGCATTCCCCTTCCTGCTTGAAAGCTGAGTTTCTGCCACTTGCAAGAAAAAATGATCTGAGTCGGGTGATATACATATTCATGGAGATTTAAAAAACCACAATTGGCATCATAACATCCATACTGGCCATCAGCTTAGTTTCTAAAATGTTCCCTTTACATAACATCACGGATCTCTTTCCGTTCCTGTACAGACTACCTCTCTTTCCACAATGCTGCACGGTAGCTGCCGTCTGGGTAAACTGCAATCTATTTACTAGGTCCCAGGTAAGAAGGATGCCCTTTATTTTTGGTTTTAAACAATTTGCCAAGTTATTGTTGTGGTTATGGAAGAAACATGCACATTTGATCGGGATAAGATTGAAAAACTAGAAAGATCTAAAATGGAAAGCCGTCTGCCGTCACCCCTCTGTGCCCAGTTTCATTCCCCAGGGCTCAGCACTCTGAGAGCTCCCAATTTTCCACTCCTCTGGCGTCACCTGTTGGAGTCATCTGTCTCCTTTCCATTCATCATCAGCCTCAGATGGTGGAGGCTGAGGGGTTCAACACCCTGCACGACTCCCCACCAACTCCCCTTCTGTTTTGTAAAAATAATGAAGTCTTCCCTTGAATGTGATTGCCCCATAACCCTTGGGTAGAAAAAATGTCACATTCTTTACTTTCCTTGTTATACCAACCTAAGTTTTAGTATCCCACCCAGTATTGCAGTCAATTCTCCGCTGCAGCCCCACTCCTCCCCGTGGTCATACTCGAACGTCCACAACTGACAAAGATCCCCTTCATAGTGAAAGTCCCTCATCCTTCAGCCCAGCACGGCCCCCGTCCTTCCTGTCGTTTCTTCCCTACGCACAGGCGCTGGGAGTAGGTCGAGGGGAGCTGGTCTTGCATGGTCTGCCAGCCAGGGCTGCTGTGGGTGGCTTACTGAGATGCCCTCACCATGGTGTTTTCAAAGGTAAACAGGGCACGAGGAACACAGGCAGGCTGGGCACTCCCAGGGTGCTAAGGAAGCAGGACTTGACCCCGGGGACGGAGCCCTCCAGGGAATTTCACTCCCAGCAGGAGCTGCCTGTTCTCCCCACGCCCTCTCTGCTCTGGGCCTGGTCTTAAGTTCCATGACTTCTTTCTCAGGTCCCCACACCCTGACCCAGAGGTCACCCCAGGAAAGTGGCCCCACTTCCTTTAGAGGCTCATTCTGGAAGAAGCCATAGCTGCCACTATATATGCTCCATTTTCAGGAGGAAGAAAAAAGGGAAAGAGAAACAGAGGCCTGGTCTGACGACTGCTCCCAGCCCTGCACCAGGGTTTGTATTCATTAATTCCAAGCTGGAAACTTCTCTGAGGTTCCCATGGCAATGGCTGCTTTTACCTGTGCTATCTAAGACTATTGTTCTCTCTCTGTCCCATTTTCGAAATCCTATTTGATTGTTTTCTGTCTCTGAAGAATAATGAACATATTGATGTAAAATTTCCATTACCAAGAAATGATCATTAGTGACGATGATAATCAGCCCTGAGGATATGCAGATTATCCTAAAATCTTCCCTCAAGGAACTCACAGTGTAGGAAGGGGAAACAGGCAGATAAATGAGTGAAGGGAAGTGTTCTAGAAGTTCAAAGGAAGTTCGGTGGGGGCGCAAAGGAAAGAGGCATCAGTTCTAGCTGTGGATCCGGGGAAGAATTCGCAGAAAAGTGATTCCGAGGAGATGAGTAGGGATTTTCCACGTGGACAAGGAAGTGCAGAGCAATCTTCCCCAAAGGAGAAGGAAGGAAAATTCAGGGAGGATGCAGTGGGGTGGGGAAGATCATCCTCACTTGTCCGTTTCTTGCTTTTTCATCCCAGATTTTCATTCTGGGGCAATATACTTCTTCCTGGAGCGTACCCCTTAGATTGTGTTTTCTTTAATGAGGATTTGTTGGTGGTAAATTCTCTTAATGTTTACATTACTGAAGATGTCTCCATTTTACTTATCCTAGAAATATGGCTTGTTGGGCTTATAAATCTAGTTGACGGTTATTTCTATTACTACTTTGAAGACATTATTCCACCGTCTTCTGGCTTCCATATTTGATGTTGAGAAGTCAGATTTGATCTAACTTTGTTCCTTTCTGAGTAAACAGTCTTTTTTTCAGGCTTCTTTTAAGATCTTCTCTTTTTTTTTTTTTAATTTTATTTTGACAGAATCTCATTCTGTTGCCAGGCTAGAGTGCCATGGCATCAGCTTAGCTCACAGCAACCTCAAACTCCTGGGCTCAAGCAATCCTCCTGCCTCAGCCTCCCAAGTAGCTGGGACTACAGGCATATGCCACCATGCCTGGCTAAGTTTTTTCTATATATTTTTAGTTGGCCAATTAATTTCTTTCTATTTTTAGTAGAGAGGGGGGTCTCACTCTTGCTCAGGCTGGTTTTGAACTCCTGACCTTGAGCGATCCTCCCACCTCAGCTTCCCAGAGTGCTAGAATTATAGGTGTGAGCCACCACACCCGGCCAAGATCTTCTCTTTCTCTTTGGCATTCTATAGTTTCAGTATGACATTTCTGAGTGTATCCACTTTATGACTTACCCTGTTTGGGATGTTTAATAACTTTCTAAATATGAAGATTCATGTCTGATATAGCTTGGATATTTGTCCCATCTAAATCTCATGTTAAAATTTGATGCCCAGTGTTGGAAGTGGGGCCCGAGGGGTTGTGTTTGGGTGAATCACTCATGGCCAGCTTGGTGCTGTCCTCATGGTAATGAGTGAGCTCTCATTCCATTAGTTCATGTGGGAGCTGGTTGTTTAGAAAAGCCTGCACCACCCCCTCCTTGCTCCCTCTCCCACCACATGACACACCTGCTCCCCTTTGCCTTTGCCATGATTGGAGGTTCCCTGAAGCCCTCACCAGAAGCAGGTGCTGGTGCCATGCTTTTTGTACAGCCTGGCAGTACTGTGAGCCAAATAAACCTCTTTTCTTTCTAAATGACCCAGCCTCAGATATTCCTTTAGAGCAATGCAAATGAACAAAGACAATGTCTTTACCCAATTTTGCAAAATCCTCAGCTATTATATCTTTTAATATTATCTTTTCTCCTACTCTGTGATATGCTTTTCGAAGCCTGCTTAGATCTGTTGGAACTTTTCACTCCACCCTTCAATTTCCTTAATGAGAGTTTTCCATATTTTTATCTCCCTGAGCTACAGTCTGTGTTATTTCTTCAGATTTATATTTGAAGTCACTGATTCTCTCTTCAGCTGTGTCTGTTTTGCTTTTCAATTCTTTTATATTTTAATTTCTATTATATTCTTAATTCCTATAAGTTTTGTTTTATTCTTTTATAATGTCTGCTCACTTTTATAGCTTCTTGCTTCATATTCATTTTTAAATTCTCTATTTACTTAATCATATCGAAATAATATTTTATATCTGATAATTCTAATATTTAACATTTATGAGTAAAATTCTATTTTTTTCCTTTGACTCTTACTCATGGCAGCTTGCTTATTTGGGCATTTTCTGATTTTATATTGTGAGCTCATGTATGCCAGGGCTTTCCTAGTAGGAATCTTATGAAGCCTGGATTTAGGGTACCAGCCTGCCTCTGTCAGAAGCTTTGGACACTACAGAACTGTGTAAATTAAATTCTCATTTTGGGATATTTGGATATATTTCAGTGTATATTCAGGCCTCACACCTGCGGGAATGTTGGCCAGTAGCCTTGAAATCTCCAGGGAAGCTTTTTTTCCCCTCCTCCACCGGAATTGATTATAAGTCACTATTTCTTGCATTCAGCCTCTGCTGGTTAGGATTTCATCAACTTGACCATTTTTCCTCAAGGTGTAACTCCCTCTGAGTCCTGGATTTACGCAAGATTTTGCTGTTCTGGATCTATTACTGCTCAGGTCTAAAGCTTGGTCTGCTCTCCACCCCTACCTCCACCCCACAAGCTGCTTCCCTGTAAGCAAATGCTAGGCCATCTTTCTCTAAAGATGACCTCAAGCTGTGGAGTGCTTCTTGGCCTGGTTCTTACTTACCTTCAAAGGCTGGGCTGGGGTTCCTCCTGATTTTCTGAATCACAGGCAATTCTCTTTATTTTCTTACAGACTATTTCATTGCTATAAGGAGATTTTATATATATAGATATCTCCCTGGTATTCTCAAAGGATTATATATATATATACACACACACACACACACACATATAGTCATGCCTGTATCCATGGGGGATTGGTCAGGACCTATTGCAGATACCAAAATCCAAGGATGCTCAAGTCCCTTATATAAAATGGCACAGTATTTGCATATAACCTAGGTGTATCTTCCTGTATGCTTCAACTTATCTCTAGATGACTTCTAATATATAATGCAATGTAAATACCATGTAAATAGTTGTTATACTTATCATTTTCTTTAATTCGTATTATTTTTATTGTTGTATTATTATTATTTTTTCAAATGCTTTTGATCTGCGGTTGGTTGAATCTGCAGGTGTGGAACTTGTGGATATGGAGGACCGACTGTATGCATGTGTGTGTGTTTAGCATGTTAAAACATTTTTCAGCTAGAGGGTTTTCGGATGTTCAAATTGTTGACTCATCTTTGTACATATTTATTATCTTCTCTAATTGCATTAATATCTTTGTACTTTTCCTTTGCATCATCATGATTGTTAATCTGTTTTTCTTTTATGACAGCAATTTGATTTTGTGCCTTCTGCTTCCTATTTCTCACTACTCATAATATTTTTATTAATTCTTGAATGGTATTGTTTTGGACCTCAATTTTTTTTCCTTAGTTCTGAAAGATCTATTTTAATTTCAATCTATTGATTTATCAACTTGCCTTTCTATTCTTGTTTTATTGAACTCATGGTCTTATGAAAAGGAGCATTCATGAGGATTAGTCTTCTGCTTTTTGAGTTGTGTTTTCTTTTAAAATATGTCCTTCAACTATCTTTTGCATGCTTTGTTCTTGCCTTTCTTTTTGTTTATGGTGGTGTGTTTTCATGGTTACCATCCTGTTAATTTGGTCATGTCGAATGTGGACAGCCATAACCACAAACTCTATATTCTGTGAGAGATTTCCCTACAAGTATTTTTGTTCTGTCTACTTTTCTGTGACACGAGAGCCTGGACCAGGGATGATTGATCCTAACTCACTGTGGAGTCCCAAAGCCCTTGCTTTTAGCTGAGAAATGATCTCCCCAGTTTTAGCCTTATCTTCTCAGCGGCTGTTTCCACCACTCTTACTCTCTCTCCCACTCCCCACCCAAAGAGAAAGAGGAGAAGAAGATGCCACTTCTCTCCAGAAAGGGTGGGGAGGGCTCTGAGCAGAATTGTCATGAATCTGTTGACTCACCAGAGCCACGGGTAGGAGGCACGCATGCTGCGCCCCATCACCTTCGGAGCTATTTTTTCCTCTGTCATCACTTCTTGAATCCTTATGTCATTAGATTATGCCCTTGTCTGACTCCTACTAGTGATTTTTTCTGGTTTGTTCATTTATTTATTTATTACTATTTTTGTCATTTCCTTGGGAGTTAAGGGAGAAAGCTTTTGTGGTCCTACTTCACTTTGCCACCTCAACCCAAACACATCTGTTTTCTATCTTCCAGAATTCTCTCAAACTTTCCATTTGCTGCAGGATGCCATTCTTGTTTCCTAGCACTTTCATAACTTCATGCCTTAAACATGCACAGACACCACAGATACACACACATATCTTTTCTGACTTTTCAATGAGATGTTGAGGGAAAGGAGCTGGGAAGGGGAACATGTCTTGGTCTTCAACTTGAACCCAGAGCCCCTTTGGCTTTTCTTGAGAATTGAAATGTTAAAGGATCATGGAGGAAAGCCCTTGGCACTGTGGTAGAGGACAATGTCCATCGGGTTATTCATTGTCCCCACATGGACACCCTCAGGACAAATCCCTCTTAGAGCTAAGAGAATTTGTCTACTCATACTCTGCAATCCCTCCTTGTACTAGGCAAGTAGGCACCACTGTAGACTATGCTTCTTTCTTCTCTTTGGATGCCAAGAAATTTATGCAGGAAGGTGGTAGCAGTTTCCTGCATTCTAAGTTTTTGGTTTCATTTGTTCCTCACTCCCTTTGTTACAAGAATTCTATCTTTTACACTTTTTTTCCAGAGGAGGTAGTCATTATTTGCAACCATCAATCAGTCTGAAAATGTGATATATGAAGAATATTTCCTCTTTTTTAAGTGATCACACCTCCCACAGCACCTAATATATCATGTCCCTCAGTAGTTATTGAATAAGGTGGCACACAGTGCAGAAAAAGATCGAATACTCTACTTTGTGGGTGCTTGCAGTTTTTTCTTTATTAGTGATGCTTAATTTTAATCATGTGACAAAAAGGATCTTGATAAAAATCACTAGAATGAATAGAAATTAAAAGACCTGGTTTGAGTCTACTCTTTGTAACAACGACTGAGCAATCTTGGGCAGTTACTTCTCCAATCTGAATCTTACTTTCTTTGTCTGTATTTCATTCATTCATTCATTCCCTCATTCAACAAACCTTTCCTGAACACCTACTCTATCCCATATATCATCTTGGGCCCCGGATGTAAAGGAACATGCAGTTCTTGTCCTCAAAGAATCCAGTTTGTCCGTTGTCAAAGTGAGTGCTAAAGTCAATCCCAGCTTTAAAACTCCATAATAATTTAGTGCCCCTTGGCGTATTTTATCCTCATAACAATATTTTGAGTTCCTATTTTAAAGATGAGGAAATCAAGTCCCAAACAGTTTGAGTAATTTGCCAGGGTCCTTCAACTCCAAGTTTAGTACTCTATGCTCTAGTGGCTCATAAACCAAGAACTGGGGTGCTACCACCTATCTGAACCCTGCTCATGGTTCCGAGCATGAGGCTGGGCACCTAGAAGAGGCTGGGCATTTGCTTGCTAATAAAACAAAGGTCTTTAAGAACTCACCAAAAGAAAGGATTGCTTGAGTCTGTCTTCCTGGTGTGGTTCATAGGACTTTAGAAATGCAAACACGTTTCCATTTACAGACTATATGCAGAGAGGCAAACATGTCTCCTTAAACGGCTGTCTTTGAGACGAGCAGTGGAAACCAAAGCCCGGTGGAGCAGCCCTCAGCCATGCTCCTTTGCTGCAGACAGGCACTGGCATCTGGGCTGGGCCAGAACACAGGTCTGTCACTGTGTGGTCTTGACAGCAGAGCAGGCCCGAAATTCATCTTTTCCATGATCAAAACATAGATCCCCTCCCATCCATCCTGTCTGAACACGTAGCTCCCCACACGCAAACAGGTGGCATCAATGAAACACCCCTACAAAACACCTTTCCGCACAGACACTCGTGAGAATGAAGTGCCCTGGTGACTGAAGCTGCCTCCTGTGAGGCCCGCCCCCTCCCAGGGCCCGGGGGTGCTTGCCTGGCCTGGGCTGTCCAGCCCCCGTGGCAGGAGGGCGACTCCTGGAGGTGCTGAGGTCCCTCCTTCCCCCAACAACAGCTGCTCTGACCAGCACTCTACAGTTTACAAAGCCCTTTGTAAGTGTTCCCTTACATGACACTCCCCAGAGACCTTGTGGGCTGGGCCTTATTCTCATCTTGCAGGAAGGGAAAAACGGGTGGGAAGAGGGAGGGTCACTGGCTGGAGGAAATGTAGTTAGCAAAGGTCAAAGCCAGAGCCTGAATGACTGTCACAGGCCCTTTCTGCTCTCCTATGGCCCCCAACATCCTGCGATTGTGCTGAGAACAGCCCTTGCACATTGAGGGCTCAGCACGAACCCTCAGGAGCCACCACTGAGCTACGCTGCATGTCCTGCTTTCCCTTGCCCCAGTGTCGGCCGTCTCCCCAGGAACAGAAACAACCTCAGCCGGGTCACTCCAGCCCCCCTGAGTTCCAGGCTCAGTGTGTTGTCTACCACAAGTTGGAACCAAGAAACTAATTATTTTTCCTCCCAACCCTGAGTCTTTTAGAAATAGTCCCAGCTAAATATAACAAGAATGCCCTTTGGCACATCTTGCCAATCTTGCGGGTGATTCATAGACCCTCACTCAAGGTGCCCAGGGATACAGTAGGTGCCATGCAGTTAAAAATACCCACGGTGCACGAAGGTGGCACAGATGGATTTAATGAGCTCACCTGCTCCTCCCAAGGCTTGCAGTCGTGTGGGCTGAGCCCGGGGGTGGGCAGAGGAATGCTGAACCCCTTTCTCCGGGCCTCGGGCCTGGATATCAAACTGACAGATTGACCAGAGTACCCTCAAATGCCCACACGGCTGGCCCAACAGAAACACAGGAGAGCACTGGGATCGGTAAGCGGTCCCAGAGGCACTACCCTAGGTTGGGTTCCCCCGAAACGAGGCAAGGACTAACTGGGGCGCTGCTGCCAGGTAGAACCAGCAAGGGACAGAGGAGGTGAGGATGGGGCAGGAAGAAGCTGGGCACAGGTACAGGCTCGGCTGAAGTCCAGCTCAGCCTGATGGCACAGGGCACTCAGAAGCAGGGGTTGTTCCACCTGGAGGCAAGGCCTTTGTCCTTTAGGCCGCCATGTCAGTCGTCACCGGCTGGGGACTGTCCCCAGGCAAGGGCATAACCTTCCAGGCTTTTCAGGGCGAGGTGGCTCCTTTCACCAAAGACAAGTCTCGGCAGAAGCGAACAGCTGTGCACAGCCAGCAGCCGACGCACACCACAGTGGGGGAAGGTGCCCCTGCCAGGTGGAGAGGTGCTGGAGGCACACTAACTGCATCTACTGCCACCACCGTGTCTCACCTGTCTTGAAGGCCAAAGTGGCCAAAGCATCTGAAGTCAAGTCACTTGTTCGTAACAAAACACTGTTTTCTATGTAGCCCAAGGGCAGGCGGAAGCCAAATATGATACCAACTTTTTCATCTTGCTTTACGCCGGATTTTTCCATGCATGGGGCAATCCCAATGACTGGGGAAGAAGCAAAACCATGAGCAGGACTGACTCCTTCTTCCCCCTTCCACGTTGAGCTCCCACCATCCACACCAGCTCTCACAGAGGCGCGTGCCCAGGACGGCTCACTTGTCCCACGTGCAGCACCCCGGCCGCGCTGACTTCTCCCTCCGCGGACTGACAGCGGTCACCGTAGGCCACCATCTGTTCATAGCGAGAAGGAGCCCGTGTTGCAGCACTGTCCCAAGTGTGATTTACTTAACTGCGTTTAGCTAGTGGAGTGCACGTGTGTCAGCGAAGACTCATTAAGGGAGAATCACATTCCGCAGAAGAGGGAGTCGATAGTGGTGCAGGAGTCAGTCCCAACCATCACCAAGGGCTGCGCCTGGCTCCAAAGCCAGACCAACTCTGGAGGATACATACCCCTCCTCTGAGTCCTTCATAACCCCATTCCGATACTCTATTACTCATGCAATAAATCATAAAAGCAGGAGAGGAATAACTAAAGGGGGGAAAAGTACTAAAATACATACACAGCAGAAAATATGGACAGCTACATCAGCCTTCGTGTCTGCCCACCACGTTCACAAAGCCTTAGTGACATGTTTATGACATTCTTCCTCTAAACCTAGTCCATGTTCCCAAAGGGACACCTCAGGGGGACAGAGTTCTTGACCCAGGGAGGTGAGGAATCTGAGTCCCTCGTGGTCCCGCTTGGATGGGACCACTGAAGTCTTCCATCAGTATTTAAAAAAAACGAAACAAAATGCTGGTCCTGACACAGCCAGGTGTTACCTCCGTGCGGTGTAGGCGGAATTGCTTGCAGCCTGTTATACAACAGCACCTGTCACCACAGCCTGTTCATCAAAGCGGCATGAAGGTATTGAGACGGACAGGTGGCAGCGTCAGTTTGCAATGCAATGAAACTATGCTTTTGTCTCCTCTCTCGGGCATTAGCCCTCGAAGCTAGCAGACCTAGAGTTGCAGAAATAATGTATCAGTCCGGATCCCAGCAGGAAACCACATTCAACGCATTTGATTTAAATGAAGTGACTTTCCTGAGGGACCACTAAGAGGCGTGGGCAGGGTGAAGGGGACTAACAAAGGACGCCGAGGCACCTGGAGACCAAGGTAGAGCAGGAAGCTGTTGCCCCCTCTAGGCTTGCTTCCAGTCTTTCTCTGCCTGGTGGGGTAGAGAAACAATTTTTTTTTTTTTTTGCAGATGAATAGCCACAGTTCCAGAGACTATGTTTATTTGCTGAAATAAGGGTTCATATTTGAACAGTAGTTGCAGTTGGGTGGTCCTCTCCTAATTACCTTATGATAATTTTTTTCATTATCCAAGACCCATTTTTTATTCTTCATAGGTTAAATCGGTGAGTTAAATTGGACATTAATACTTCTACATCTTTCACATCTTTGAATATCTTAAATATTAATTTTTAATTACGGTTAACTAATTTTAACAATTCCTTCATGGATGCAGAATTGTTTCTTGGTTTATAATTTTGGAATGAAAGAGAAGCTCGAGGGACTCCCTGGTGACCCTTCCTACTATGATTTCCTGTAATCTGAGGTCAGAGTCAGTGAGTAGGTTCTTCTTGCTGAATATGTTTATTCTGACTGCATACTCAAACTGAGAAATGAGCCCCTATACACGAGGGCACAGGTGTTTAAGATGCGGTGGGTTGACTGAGGTAGACTAGTTCTTTGGTTCCCAAAAGACCATAGCAGAGTACTGAGACTAATTCTCCTCAAATGATCTGATTCTTTTCCTTCCCCTAGGACACAGTTGCCTTGGTGAATGGCACAGGTCCCTTTGGGAGAGTGGTGACGGCAGGGGCGAGGGGAGCTTGAAGAGATTTGGGTTTCTTTGGAACTTGTTTGGGTGAGATCACCATAAGGCCTCAAGGAAGACAAGAAGAGCCTCTTGGACCAAGAGATACTTTCCGACAAGAGCAGGTGAGTGGGCCGTTGTTCCTCTCTCACTAAGCTATCCAGTGCGGCTGGAAGATGGCAGTTTATCCCAGGCTAGGTATAAGATTCGATGTATTTACTTTTGATATCATCATTTTATCAAAAGGCCCTGGGTCTTTTAAATAACTCAGATCTGGG
Organism: Mirza zaza; assembly: GCA_008750895.1. Classification (NCBI taxonomy): domain Eukaryota; kingdom Metazoa; phylum Chordata; class Mammalia; order Primates; family Cheirogaleidae; genus Mirza; species Mirza zaza. The sequence goes on from VSMD01097737.1 coordinate 23,521, forward strand.
AACTACTCTGGTGATTCAAGTTAAGCTCCAACTGGCCAAACTGGAGGTTTGTGGTTACAAGGATCAAGTAGGGTCACATTTGGCTGCCAATCCATTTAGTCCTAAGGACCCCACGAGCAATTAGCTACTCCAGAAAGCTCCGTGGGTCAGGCTGTTCTGGGTGCCACCCCAGCTTCTCTGCTGATTGCTATAACCTTGAAGCATCTACTGGAAGCTAGCACCACCCCTCCTTGGCTTAGCGACCGACCTCAGTAACCCTTCCCCCCCTACCCCATATCAAAGAACCCATTCTGATGGAGTCTCTCCCACGAGCACATCCAATCCACAGCGAAGGGCTACAACAGCACCTTTCAAAGAGTCTGGTTCTTTCCCTATTGCTGTAATTCTCAATATTTTGGCAAAGAAAGTATCTTCGGAGCCATTTCAAGGGATATAGTTAGGGAATAAGTAAATGGATCTGATATAATTAATCTCTTCTACATTTATATCTCTTTCCTTTACATCAGCGCTTCATCGCCTTGGGTATTTGTTTTAATCACCTGGGGGAGTTCTGAAAGCATACAGATACCTAGGTTGGTCCACAGACATTCTGATTGAGTTGATCTGAAGTGGGACCTTTCTGGCAGGATTTTGAAAAGCTCCTAACATGCAGCCAGGTTTGAGAGCTGCTGTTCTACATGATGCCATGGAATGTCTGGAACCTCATTTCATTTTGCATTGGTTGCCATTGAATCCAGGATTAAGTCAGCCAATCAGTTGGAAAGAGTAATTAGAACTGCGGCCACCTGCTCAAGGTAACATATTCAACACGGTCTCTGGTCAGAGCACTCCTTTTGATAAATTCAGCCCTAACTATGTTCCCCACCCTCCCACCCCTTGCTAGCATCTTTAGAATCAATTCTAAACATGTTAAACACACAGACCTCTATGCTGCTTTCTGGCACAAATTTGCAAGTCCTTGCAATTCTTTTAATACGGATGCCTTTTCTTCCCAGGTTTGACTTTGCACTTGGCCCCCTGTGACGGCTGGGGTTGGATTCTGTTTACAGATCTCGAGACAGTCAGCGCTCGTGGCAGGGGTGAGGGGGACTGGAAGAGATGTGGCTTTCCCCTGCAAAGGAACTGCTGTGAGGGAGGCGTTACAGAGCCCCCAGCAAGGGAAGGAGGGGACACCGTCCTGACAAAGCGGATTAGTGGGGCAAGGTGCCCCTCGATAAGCTGTCCAGTGTCGCTGGAAGCAGCCAGGTTCCCCCTCAGGCCTTGAAGTCCTCACACATTTCATAGCATGCGATGGCAGCACGATGACGTCCTCCTGATTTGCCTTCAGTGCACGCTTCATCCCAGGGGACCTCGGGGAATAGCTGGATTTAAATTCAAGCCTTTTGCCTTGGACTATAGGATCCATTCCTTAGTGCAAGTTGGATTTTCCACACCAGGCCTTCCAACTGGGCAGCATACCCGTCCCATGTTCCTCCCCAAGGTTCTGTAGGTGGCAATGATTTCCGGTCCCAATTTCGGGATGTCAGGTGTCTGGTGGTGAGAACCCGAGTCTGACAAGGTAGGACAGGCGTTCAGTAAGAACACACTGCCGGAGCTCCCAGCAGTGCTGGGAGGTTGGGGGCTCATGCTCAAGGCCACGCTTCCAGAATCACATGTGGAACTGATCGTATGCTGACACCACCACCTCTGGCACTGGAGGAACCCCCCAAGCAGGCTGCTGCACCCCCAGGAAGTGACCTTGCACCCACTGCTGACCCTGAAAGCCAGATGCTTCTGCCACTACCCACTAGAACCCATGCAGAAGGTTCTAGATGTAGCTTCCTTTCATCTGCTCATTTCTGAAATCCGCTCTCACACAGCTGAGTCTGAGAGTTGGCATCTAGGTCATACGCTCGTGTCCCAGAACAAAGGAAGCTGAGGAACCGAGTTTTGTGGGTTCAGCCCTGGACAGGTGGAATTCATAAGGCTGGTAAACGAGATCTATTTCAGGGAATTGACTTAGGAGAGCACAGAGGCTCTCATGTCTGAAACCCTTCGGGCAGCCCAGCAGGAGCTAATGCTGGAGTCTGGAGGCAGATTTTTTCTTTCTCAGAGAAACTTCAGTTCTACTCTTAAGGCCTTTCAACTGATTGGCCGAGGCTCACTCCTATTATCAAAGGTAATCTCCTCCTCTTGAGGTCAACTGGTTGCAGATGTCAACATCACCAGAATACCTCCACAGCAACACAGCGTGGCCGAGCTGACACAGAAAACCAACCATCACAGCTGATTGTTTCCCGAAGTTAGCACTGGTGTCCACGAGGTCCTGCAAAGCCAGAAGACATAGCTTTGTTTATGTTTACAACGCACCCCAAACTCCCTGCTCATGGCGATGATGAAGTGATGATCATCGCCATTACTACGTTGCCAGCCATCTGTTAAGCTCCTACCATGCAGCAAAGCCCCAGCACATTATTTTGTCACTTAATCCTCATAGTACCCCCATAAAGCAGTGACAGCTGTTGCCACGTGATTAATAACGAGCCTGGGGCTCAGAAAGGTTAGTCTGTGGCCGCAGTGCAAGTGGAGGGGAGGAGGGTGAGACCCACGCTGCAGGATTTGAACGCCCATTGTGGTCCCCTCTGCATGCTGTTGTCCTGTGAAGCCGCTTGGGTGATTTAGCCAATTTTCAATGCCTGTACTAAGGAAGAGAGGGAGGAAATCATTTAAAGCAGTGATTCCCAGTATTTGATGCACTTGAGTGTCACCTGAAGAAGTCGTTGAAGCTCAGATTCCTGGGCCCCACCAGCAGAGATTTTGGTCTAGGAGGACAGAGTTGGAGCCTGAGGTTCTGCATTTTAAGCAAATTCCCAGACGCTGCTGGTCTGGGACCAAACTTTGAGTAGCACTGGGTTAAAGAAATCCACATGTACCGCAAGCGTCTCTCCCCAGTGAAAGCTTTCACAGCACATCTATAAATAGCAGACAGGCTGGCTAGACTGGCATCTCTCTCCTCTTGCCTAGGGCTGACAGTTGAAAATGATCAGAAGTCAATGGGTGATCAAGGAAGAGAAGAAGCAACAAAGGACAGCTTGCTAATCTCTTTGTCAAAGAAGGGATGGCTGTCAGAGAGAAAAAAAACCCTGATTTCAGTTTTGTGAGCCCTTCTGCGAGCCTACAACCCTCCTGGGCCCTCGCTCTGCAGGACCCCTGATAAATGAAGAATTGACATAGCACCATTTTCCCCACTGAGAAAATGCAAGGCAGAAGGTCAGCTCTTGGAGGAAAAAGAATGGGCTCGGCATAGGTGGGGCCTGTAGCTGTCTCACTTATAACTGTAAGAGCTCCTGGGGTTCCACCTAAGCAAGAACCGATTATGTGTGAGGTGACCCCATTGCCTTCTCCTGGCTACTTACTAGAATGGGGAATTTAAGACAGGCCCTGAAAGCTACCAGTAGTGGAATGAGCACTCAGAGAACGGGGATAAGAATTCCAATTCGATCACTCAAACTACAAAACATCTCTGAATCTGTTTTGTCACCTGTGAAATGGGATGACACAACTATCTACAGAGAAATGTCTCAGTGAGTGATTTAAAATTTTGCCTCCTTCCTTCTCTCCTTTGTTCAACAGCCCTGCCTTCACTGGTAAGTGGTCACCCTCCACATTCAGAGGTGGAAGAACCACGGGGTCCCCTGGGTGGCCACCGAAGGGCCAGATGATGCACTGCAGAAATGCGGGGATCAAAAATAAAATCAGATCGAGTTAGAAAAATTGTAAAAGTTTATTGTGCACGCAATAGAACAGTTCTCAAACTGGGAGACTTTGAACTAAAAGCGGTAAGAAGCTCTGCGTACAGCAATTACATCACAGTTTTATAAAGCATAGAGGAGGAAGTATTTTTACCTTTTTTCTAATTGGCTGTTGTTATACCTTAACATTCTTTTTAGGGCAAGTGGAGCTTTCTAAGCTGATGTGTCTACAGCTGATTGGTTTAATTTTGCTGAATCATGCTGACAAAGACAAAGCTCGTGTTTTGTGTTTCATTTATGATGACAGCTGTTGTTTTGGAGAAATCGTGATGACTTCAGTTTTGGCTATGTGGCTATGGGCAGTTGGCCTTGGAGGTGTCTAAACCATGGCCTGCGATTTTATTTTTCTTTAATAAGGGGAAATATCTCCCCGTGAGGTGGGTTCTGAGCAAGGGGAACGAGGATGAAAAAGCCAAACAGATCAAGCCACGGACTATTATAAAAAAGCAGCTCTCCCTTGCGATTCTTTTGGAAAAGTCCCGTGTGCTGAGCAGACATGCTTGCTAAAAGTCTCCCCTCTGCCTCTTCTGCACTGGCCATGCAATGATATCCAGTGTGATAACGTGTTATGTCAGGTTGTTTTGCATCTTTTCTTACCCCCATCCCCTTCCCTCACTCTCACTGCCCGAGAAGGTATGTGAAGGGCTGAGATCTCCGTGGATAAAAAGCTTCAGATTGGCCGGGCGTGGTGGCTCATATCTGTAATCCTAGCACTTTGGGAGGCTGAAGCATTCAAGATCAGCCTGAGCAAAGTGAGACCCCGTCTCTACAAATAATAGAAAAAGTAGTTGGGCGTGGTGGTGTGCGCCTATAGTCCCACCTACTTGGGAGACTGAGGCAGGAAGATCACTTGAGCCCAGGAGTTTGAGGTTGCTGTGAGCTAGGATGATGCCATTGTGCTGTAGCCAGGGCAGAAGAGCGAAATGCTGTCTCATAAAGAAAAAAAAAAGAACCAAAAATAAAAAAAACTCTCCAGACCAATGCATGCCTGTGTTTAAGAATTTACTCAGATTATACCAACAAGCTTTTTTTTCAGTCAGTGGAGTAAAGGCTCGGAGGAGCGTAACCCATTCTAGCTCTAGATCAGACGTGCTTGCCTCAGGTTCCTGCACGGGAAAGCTCCAGAACTGGAGAATTAAAAGTTTTGCTTAAAGGACTTTTCACGAGTAGGCGCCCCAATGTCTTCCTCGTAGTTGTTAGGGATCCGTGCTTCTCATATACATACCTGTCATCTGGGCAGTGAACTACTCCAAGGGGCAGTAAAAGGGCTCTTATCACAGCCACTCCAAGGGCACACGTCTCAGTCCTTTGGGACAGGTTCAGACTTAAACAGGAAGGGCCTCCGTGTCCTGGCTGGTACTGGCCACTTGTATCACGACTTCAGATCACACCCTCACTCACCCCTCGTAGCCATGGATCACAACGTTGTTTTATTTTCTTCTGCTTAATCTAGCCTGTTGTTAAAGCTTTCTGATTAAGTCCTGTTATATCCTTTCTTATGTTGTCTATCTCTTTAGCAAGTTTTTCATTTTTTTTCATTTATCTCCTGAAATATTTTTTTGGCTTCTTCCTGTTGCTTTTTTTAAATCTCCTCTTCTATCTCATTTATCTTATTTGCCACCCATATTCTGAATTCCATTTCTGACATTTCAACAGTTTCTTTTTCATTGGAGTCTGTTGCTATGGACCTATTGTGATCACTTAGGGGGTGTCAAGCTTGGTTGTTTTTCATGTTGCCAGAGTTCTTTTGCTGGTTTCTTCTCATCGGAAACCTCTTCTCTCAGCTCAGGGAAGATAGGTTTGTGGTGCATCCCTTCTCTTTTGTTGGGAAGTCTCCTGCTTAGTGAGAATAAGGAGAGGTCTCTAGAGAGCACTTGTGTCTCACAATAGAGGATTGACCTGGACTCTCTCTCGACCACCTGCATGAGTGGTACCAGCTTGGACTATAGTCTCCTTGATTTCATTCATTCTGACATAGTAGCTCATGCATGCGAGATGCACTATATATATATATGCTCCCTTTAATACTTCTTGTATATGAGGATGTTGCACTGATCCATTAAATAACTATTTTTTTGCTATCATCTCTTTGTCTTATCATTTTCTGCCGTCCCTCTTCTTTTGTTTTTGACCTCTCATCTTTGTTCGATCTCTTCGTTGTGATCTTTGTATATCCTTCGAAATTATGGAGTGTACATAAGCTACCTGGTGATAAATTCTTGACATAGTCCTACCAGAGAAGAACAAGAAACTTAAAGTCTCCCCTCCTCATCTTGCCAAGGAGCTGTGGTGCTGTTTACATCAGTACACTTGCAATCAGAAAGCACCAAGCAGCCCAGATTAATGCTCCAAACAGCTTCTGTGTGGGTGGGCAAGGCAATTAAAAACTAGACATGCTCAAGTCTTTTAGCAGATGTCTAGGTGATAAAAATGCTGTCAACACATCTAAGGAGGATCCTGCGAACTTTTGTTGGAACAACACAATTCTTATGTCCATAAAGGAAATTTTCATCTTTTCAAGTCTAATGTCAAACTGGAGAGGGTTAGTGGTGGGAGCAAGGGAATAGGGAGAAAGTAAAGACAGCAGGTAGTTTGTATTTAAAGGAGAGCCTAGTAAATACCCATGTAAATTGAGATTATGCCGTAGAACTTTCAAAAACCAATCTCTAAATTTCTGAAAGAGAGAAGAGTCGCTTTAAGATGTCTCCAAAGGCCTCCTTCAAGAAGTTTGAAGGATCCTTCTGTATTGTCAGTCTGCGGCTTGGAATAACTCTTTGTCATAGGCATTACATTTTTGTTGAGCCTCTTGTATGTACCAGGAATGTTACCACAACCTTCATGTTACCGTCTCACTCTTCACAACAGCAGGCATTGTTATCTCTATTTTGCAGATATCAAGACTGAGTCTCACAAAAATTTTGAAGGATAGCCAAAGTCGGACCATTTCCAGAGGCAGGATTCAAATCTAGGATGAAGAACTAACTCCAAAGCCCTTTGAATTCCTTCTCTACCCACTTGATGCCAACTGTCTGAGAAGGCACTTTGGAGAATCCACCATGCCCCTGCCGAAGGGTTCATTATGCAGGCACCAGCCTCCTTCCCCGGAGGACGGGCTCCTGTTCCTCCTGAAGCAGGCAGGCTTGAGGGGACTGGGCTCATGAAGAGTGAGGGTAGCAACTTCCACACCTAGAGGTGTCACCCTCACCACCGGGCCACAAAACAGGGCCTTGCTGGTCCCTAGAGCCTTGGAAAGTCTTTTGTAAAATCAACAGCTTCTGCTTGTGCCTCTATCATTTCAGTCAGGACCAAAACTGGTCCAAGGGCTTAAGTGGGGCACAGACCCCATTCCATGAGCTTCCTTGAACTTATCTCTCTACTCCTCCCTTCCACTCTCCCCGCCAGTGCCTCTTCCCTACTCCATTAGCCATCAAAGAAGAGCTTCACACATATCAGCTCATTCAAATGGATGCCTTGGGTACCTTGAATGCCAGTTTGTCCTTAGCTAGAATGTCCTTGACACATACACAAACACACACACACACACACACACACACACACCCAAACACTAGTTTCTGTGTTTTGCAAAGCTGGTATCAAGTCATACACATAGTTTTATATTCCTTTTTCACTAAACATTATACTGCGAATATTTTCCCGTATCATTAAATCTTTCTTCAAAACAGCTTTTTACTAGCTGTATGACTTTTATTTTTATCTTATAGATATATTAGTGCAATTATTTAACCATTTCCTCATGGCTGTACATATAGTCCTTTTCCGTCTTTTGCTATAATCGCAATGAATATCCTCTAGATACTTTCCACAGGATCAGAGTCTCAGCAGGAACTACTACTACATATAAGGATATGACTATTTCAGAGTATTTTGAGAAATGTTGCCAAATTGCTTTCAGGAATGACTGTACCAATTTGTAGTCCCAATAGAAATAAAAGAGTCCAGCTCACTACACCATTGCCAGGATTGATATTGACTTTGAAAAGAATCTTTGTCAATTTCATAGGCAATGATGGTATCTTGGGGTTATTTTCATTTTCATTTCCTAATTTTTGAGGTCGAATATATTTTTGCATGTTCATTATCATTTGTACATATTCTTTTGTGTCTTGCTTATTCATGGCCTTAATTTATTTTGTTCATTTTCTTTTGCACTGCTAGTATTTTCTTACTGATTTTAAGCAGTCCCATATATATTATTTATTTGTATATCATATTTGTTCAAATAACTTTATCTCACTTTGTCACTTACATTTTAATTTTATGTACTTCGACATATAAAAGTCAAAATTTTTATGTAGTTAAGTGTATCGGTCTTTTGCTTTTTTTATTTTTTCATCGTTTTTATGCTCAGAAGTTTCTTTCTCTTGACAAAGTGAATTATAAACGTTTCTGGAATTTAAAAAAAGGTGAAAGTAGTTTTAAAAAAATAATAGAAACTGAGAGAAACTTTGCACTGCCAGATATTAAAATGTTTAAGGGGGGACTTCTGGAATGGTGGTACAAAGAGCTTGGGGAACCTCTTCCCTGAAGAGGAATCTATTAACCTGGCCAAAATTAGCAAAGACAATCATTCAAAGTCTTTAGAGATTGATAAAAAGGCTTACAGCAAATTAAGAAGCATTTTTTCAACAAAATCTATGGAAACTCAGTAAGAATAGTGGGAGGCCAGGGCACTCAAACCAGGGACTGCACCCATGCCCCTACACTCCTGTCTTGCAGATAAACTATTTCATCAGACCCTGCATCTAAGTGGCAGTTCCCATCTCTTCCAGCTCCCTAGGATGGAAAGGCTATTCCAGGTGGTTTCTGCAGCTGATGAACATCAACAGACCTTATTTTCCACATCTCTGTGCTGTGGAAGCTCACAAAGAATGAATAGTGGCAGTTGGGTATTGCTCATTCCCTGTCCCCCCCAACTCCTGATATGCAGGCAGGACCTGTGTGGCAGCTGGGAAAGACTACATTCCCCCTGTCACCACATAGCTGTGTTGCAGGAGAGCCACTCCAGTGGGCTCAGCAGCCAGGTGGCAACTCTCACACATCTCAGCTTCCTAGCACCTATTCTGACACCTATTCTGAGTAGATTCAGTGATCACTGAACACCAGCAGATTTCATCCTCCTTGGCTCTTGGCTGCACAAGACCCATACTGAGGGGTGGCACCAGCTGAGTGCCAGCATCAGTTTCTGCCCCAAACCCCACTTTTCCTACACCATGGGGAGGACCTAGGGGAGGCATGTGGTAGGAGTGAGTTTCCCAGCTCTCACTCCACCCCTAGCTCTCTAGGGCAGAGGTTCCTTCCAGTGGAGGGTTAAGGCAAACCTCAACGACTGGTAACATTTTGCCCCAGCTGAAGTGTTCGACTTCAGTTGGATCAGACTGTAGAACAATTTATGCACCAGGGCATCCTTGAAAACAGTACAGCAATCAGCTAGCAATCTATAGAGGCTAGCAACTGGATGTAATACCAATAGATTCAGACAAACCATAAGCTTAATGGGGTAGTCGGAGAAAGAAACAGTCAAAGAGAACCCAGCTAAAACCACAGTGATCCCTAGTGATCGGGAAGACTACATGCATGCCCAAGGCTGTGTCCTTTAAAGAGCAATATCAGAGACTGCATACTGCAGGGGAAGTGGACTTCACTAAACCAGTGCAGCCAAGTCACTCAGCAAATAAATAAGCAAACAGCAACAAGTCCTGAGGGAGAAACAGAAATCAGCATCCAGAGTTGTCATATTTTTTTAAATGTCCAGTTTTAAGCAAATAATTATTACACATTCAAAGAAACAGGAAAGTGTGACCCATATACAAGGGGTTAAAAGCAGGCACTAGAAATGCCTTTGAGAGGGCCCAGATATTGGACTTAGCCTTAGTCTTAGTCTTAAAGAATTCAAAGTAGCTACTATAAATTTATTCAAAGATCTAAAGAAAATCATATTTAAAGAATTAAGGAAAGGTATCATGACAATGTCTCCCTAAATTGAGAATATCCATACAGAGAAATATTTTTTTAAAGGAACAAAATGGAAACTTTACATTGGAAAGTGCAATAACCTGAATGAAAAATCCACTAGCAAGGATCAACAGTAGATTTGAGCCAGTAGGATGAATCAGTGAACTTGAATATAGATTGATAGAGATTATGCAATCTAAAAATCTGAGAGAGAAAAAAGAATATAGAAAGATGAACAGAGCCTCAGAAAAATGTGGGACACTACTAAGTACACCAACATATGTGTGACAGAAATGCTAGAAAGAGGGAAGAAAGCGAAGAGGAGAAAACTTATTTGAAGAAATAATGGCTGAAACCTTCTCAAATTTGATGAAAAACATTACTATAAACACCAATAAACTCAACTCCAAGTAAGGTAAACACAAGGAGATCCACATCATAGTAAAATGTTGAAGAACAAAGAGAAAATGTTGAATGCAGCAGGAGAAAATAACTCATTATATGTAAGGAAACTCCAGTAAGATTATCATCTGAGTTCTAATCAGAAACAGCAAAGGCGAAAGTAGAATAATATACTCAAAATGCTAAAAGGAAACAAACAACAAAAAGCCTGTCAAGCATGAATTGTATACCCAGCAAAATTATCTTTCAAAATGAAGAGAGAAAAAAGGCAAAATGAAAACATTTCTAGGTACACAAATACTGAAATAATTTGTTGAATGAAGGAAGAAAAAGGCAAAATAAAAACAATTCCAAGTAAATAAAAACTGATAATTTGTTGAAGGAAGAAAAAAGGCCAAATAAAAACAATTCCAAGTAACTAAAAACTGAGATAATTTATTGAATGAAGAAAGAAAAAAGGCCACATAAAAACATTCCTAGGTAAAATAGAAAACCAAGATAATTTGGTGCTGCTAGCAGACCTACCTTACAAGAAAAATTAAAGGTAAAAAGTATATATATTAAAGGTAGTTCTTCATGCTGAAAGCAAATGATGCTAGACAGTAATTAAAATTTATACAAAAAAATCAAAATGCTGTTAAAGGTAATTATGCAAGTAATTTCATATTTCATTTAAAATACAGTATAATTTCATTTGTCCTTTCATCTTACATTCTATAAAACAATGTGTACATAATTGCATTATTGGGTCTAATACATACAGAAATACATTTTACAATAACAGCACAAAGGAAGCTTATGGGAATGAAGTTATGTTGGAGTATGGAAATAATACCAGATCATAACTCAAATACACAGGAAGAAATTAAGAGAGCTAGAAATAATAAATAAGGTTAATATAACAAACTTTACAGATATATATGTTCTCCTTTCTTCTGTCAGCTTCTTTAAAGACATAAAACTATGTACAATAATACTTATAGCCATGTATTGTTGAGTTTGTAACATATAGAGATAAATGTATAACTATAATAGCACATGAAAGGGTATGGAGGAAATAGAGCTATGTAGGAATAAAGTTTCTATATATATCACTAGAATTAAGTTAATAAACCTGAAGTAGATTCTGATAAGCTGAGATGTATATTGTAAGCCATACGTTGATTAATAAGAAAATAACTTTTAAAACTTGTTAAAAAATCAGTAAAAGAATTAAAATGTTACACTAGAAATCATCTACTTAACACAAAAGAAAGCAATAAAGAAGGAACAGAGAATTAAAAAGGACATGAGACATAGATAACAAAAGTCAAAATTGCAGATGTAAACCTAACATTAATAATAACAATAAATGTGAATAGATCAGCAATCCAACCAAAAGTCAGAGATTGTCAGATTGCATTAAAAATATCTACCTATATGTTCTCTACAGGAGACACATTTTAGATTCAAAGACATAAGTACAGTCATGCATCACTTAACAACAGGGATATATTCTGATAAATGCATCATTAGGTGATATTGTTATTGTGTAAACAAGCCTAGATTGTATAGCATGCTACACATCTAGGTATATGGTATAGCCTATTGGTCCTAGGCTACAAACCAGTGCAACATGTTACTGTACTGAGTACTGTAGGCAATTCTAACACAGTGGTAAGTATGTGTATCTAAAAATATCCCAATATAGAAAAGGTACGGTAAAAATACTGTGTTATAATCTTATGGGACCATTGTCGTATCTGCAATCCATCATTGACAAAAATGTTATGCAGTACATGACTGTAGATTGAAAGTAAAAGAACAAAAAGATATGCTGTGCAAACAGCAACCATAAGGGAGTTGAAATGGCTATATAAATATCAGATAAAATATAATTTAAAACAAAAATGTTACTAGAGTTAAATAGGGACATTTTATAATAAAAAAGGGGCAGCCCATCAGGAAGATAAACATACATGCATCTAACAGTAGTTCTACAATACTTGAGATAAGAACTAATAGAATTGAAGGGAGAAATCAAACATTTAGCAATAATATCTGGAAACTTTACTAGTCCATTTGCAATAATGGATAGAACAACTAGGCAGAAGATCAACAAGGATACACATGCCTTGAACAACACCGTAACCAGATCTAACAGGCATCTATAGAACACTCCATCCAGAACATACATTGTTCTCAAGCACACTCAAGAATGAACGTTCCCCAGGATGAATCACATGCCAACCTAGAAAACAAGTCTCACAAATTAAAATTATGAAATAATACAGAGTCTATTCTCCAACCTCAGTGGAATCAAATCAGAAATCAATAACAGAAGGAAATTTGAGAAATCCAGGTATTTATTCCTAAATAACCAATAGATCAAAGAAGAAATCACAAGGGAAAGAAAATACAAAAACAGCACTTTTCTCCTGATTTTTGGCTCCACATTTTCATTTGCACTGGGATCTGCACATTAATGAGCCATTGAAGTGGGAATTGGTCTAAAATACAAGTCATACCTTGTCCTTCAGCTGCTTAAAACCCTTTACTTTTCCGTGACTTTTCACTGCCTTCATGTGGCTTTTCAGTGCTCTTCATGATCCTTGCCAATCCCATTTTCCTCTGTTCCTCACATCACAGCTTGTACTTCCAACTGATAGACCTCCTGGTCATTCCTTGAGCACTCCATGCTGCACTTGGTACCTCAGTGCCTTTGCACACACTGCTCTCTCTGTTGTGATGTGTCTTCCCCACCTGCTCTGCTTTCTGTGCCACTTTTGGCATTCGTAACCCCACTCAGCCTTCATCTCTTCCCTGAAGCTTTGTCTTAACCCCTAATCAACAGCTCTTTTGTGCTATTTCTGTATGTTGTACACACTCCTTAATCCATGGACCATGTTTCAACCATCTGTGTCCCAGGTCTCCCTGATTGACTGAAGCTTCCTCTAAGACAGGAACACTCCCTTATTTATTGCTGTACTCCAAGCATCAGAGTAAATATTCACTGAACTGAACCATAAGAAGAGTACAGCTCTGTTCCACTTGAGCCAGGGAAAGTGTTAAAGAGAAGGTAGGTTAGCATATGACAACCATGAGCAGACAGCTGGCTTCAGACCACAAATCGGGCACTAACCAGCCATGTGACCCTTGGCAATTCACTCATCACGCCTGAACCTCAGTTTCCTAACTTGTAAATTGGGAATGATTATACCAGTTTCCAGAGGGATGTTATGAGAACTAAGGCAATACTCTGAATAAAGCAGTAGATAGAGGACTTCTGTCACTGTTCATCATCATCAGGCTCTTTGACTCAGCAGTATTTGGGGAAAGGAATGAGATGCCCAAGTGACAGACAAAGTTGACCTGCAGAATCTGCAGAGTTTGTATACCCACTGGTATCACAGACGCCTCTAGTAAATGTAATTACTCCTTGGAGCCATGAAGACCAGGACAAACAGTGGGCTGGTAGCAGCTGAAGTTAATTGAGTTAATTGCGGTTCTATGACCAGATATTTCCCTAAGTGCTCCACTTATTAACTCATCTATTTCTCACAGCAAGCCTATACCTTTGCTTATATAATTAAAATTGACCTGTTGTAATTAGCCAATTTTATGACAAGTCAATGGAAACGGGCCTAATTGTATGATGTGTAAGCCAAAACAGAGGAGAAACAGGTTGCTAGGGGGAGAGTGGTGGAGCAAGGATTTGAACCCAGACAGTGTGGCTCTGGAGTATAGGTCCTTAGCTATGCCAGCTCTGGTTAAAAACATATCGCGTAGCTTCTGTGTGCCAGAGACTGCAATTAAGAGTTTTCCATAGAGTTACTGGCTCACTCAACACCCTCTCTAATAATCTTTCTAAAATACCTTCCTATGTGGCAAGGACTGGAAAGCTATGGCATTTTTCAGATCCTCTAACAGCTAGTTTCCAGATGTGGTGTAGGTTCCACGCACCTGATAATCTCATGTGAGACTTTGATTTGTAACTGAGCTACTTAAATAGAGAAGCTGGGTGCAAGACATCCATTTTCCTGGTACCATCTGGGCAGAGGCAGCACAGTTCTAGAGGCAACAACTGAAGTGGCAACTTCCTGATCCTGTGGTTTCCCAGTTAGGCAGAGGGGCAGCTCTATGCTGAGAGAGTTCTACAGTGTAGTTTTGCCAGTTGTTCCTGGAGGCCCAGCCCTGATTCAATTTCTGTATGTTTTATATTCTCCTTGACAAATTCTTTAGTTAGAACAGATTCTGTTGTCTGCAACGGAAAGTCTTCATGGATACTGTACACATGGATTCATTTCCCACGGGGTTAGCTAGTTAGTATCTTCATGAGGAAATTGAAGCTCAAAGAAGCTAAAAGACTTGTCAAAGTGACCGAGTTTTTTAAGGGATAAAACAGAAACTCAAATTTAGTTTTATTGTTTGCTACTGTTTACTAATTTTTTTCTGCTTTGATGCAATCACAACCCATCATTTTGGAGAGATCTTTCAGGCCTGAAAGTAGTGCTTGTCACTTCTGCTTATGTTCTATTGGCAAGAACTCAAACACAAGGCCACACACGATCGTAGGCGATTCGAGGAAATGTAAATGCAAGGAATACCGTAAAATGAAGCCCAGCCACATGCCCAGAAAGAAGAGGACATGAGACCAATGATCATTCACCAGTGCCACATTGGCCAAGCTGGGTTCGCAGAAGCCCCCTCTCTGTACCCTAACAGTCTGTCCACTGCAGTGGTGCAGAGGAACGGGTGTTGGATTGAAGACAGGAGTCCTAGTGCTGACCCCGTCACTGCTATATGACTCTGGGTAAGTGGTGTTATTTTTCTCAATCTCAATTGCCACCTCAGTACAATGAGGGTTTGGACTAGCTACGTCTACCATTTACGCTAACATCAAGTGAGTCTTTCATTATGCTAGTTGCTCCAGTTATACTCTTGTCTAAAATAGGAGTTTTCAAAAATTTTTATCCTTTCTTCAAAAGACAGGTCACCTGGAACCCCAATATATTAGAGAGATGAAAGGAGAGTTGCTGTGGCTGGAGGCAGAGAGGAGCAGGGCATCCTGTGTCCTTGGCTGCCTGATCCCACTTGCCTGTGGCAGCCGCTAAGGGGTCTCTACAGACCTTAGGTCTCGGGAAGCATGCTTGGAAAACCAGCTGTCTAAACTGAAATGGGTCCCTCCGAATGTGGATGCTCAGATCTCTGAATAACACAGGTAACCTCTGGGTTCATTCTTTCATTCCTTCCTCCATCAGGTTTTATTGAGCTTCTATTTTGGGAGCAGTAAAGTATAATGGTTAGGCAAGTGGTGTTAGAACCTAGGCTCAACCTGGAATCTGCCACTTCATAACAAAGGGATTGGATTTTGAGCAAGTTCTTGATTTCTCTCTATGTTAGTTTACTCATCTATGAAAACAGGGGAAATACGCCTCTCATCAGCTTGCTCTACCCCCTTCCTTGCATTTTCTTTCTCTTTAGCACTCGTCACCTTTTGATATACCACATAATTTATTTATTTATCTTGTTTAGTGTCTGTATCCCCCACTAGGATGTCAGCTGGACACAGATGGTGACTTTTGTCTGTTTTGTTCACTGATACACCCTCAGCACTTACCATCATGCCTGGCATGAAATAATTGCTCAATAAATATCTGTTAAAAGTTGCTGATAACCTTAAAGCATTCAGAATGTGGTGAGGTCTATTATAAGCATTTAGTAAATATTAACTGTTCCTCTTTTTATTAAGTGTTACAATACAGTATTGGAAATAATCAGATAGTATCCCTGCCTTCATGGACCTTATAGTCTGGAAGGGAGACAGATATAACATAAAGAAGCAAAAATATATGTTATTAATTGTGACAAGCATTATAAAAGTTTAGGGTACTATGAAAGGATATAATAGAAAGATATCATTTGGGTTTGGGAGGAGCTGGGGAGTGGGGACCAGGGTTGGCCTCTCTAAGAGAAAACCACTGAAGCTGAGCCCTGACAGGTGAGCAGGGGTAGATAAGGCATGGAAGAGAAGTGTTCCGGGCAGGGGAGCAGTGAGTGAGTGGGCCTTGGGGCAGGAAGGAATGTGGAATTACTTCTGGGATCTGAAGGAAGACCAGTGGGGCTGGCTGCAGCTCATGAGGGAGACAGGAAACCAAGCTGGAGAGGCAGAGGGCAGAAGGGCTGAGTATTTACTCACCAAGCAATGGGTCCCCTAGGAGCGATGAGATTTGAGCAGAGGAGGGACACGCCGTGTTCACCAGACACTCTGGCCCTGAGTGGAGTCAGCTGGAGGGGCCAGGGGGAAACGGCGCAGGGACATTTCACAACCTGCACCGCCTTCTGTTTGTCACTGTCCTCTTTCTGCTATTCATTTTCCACGTTGTCTAAGTTACTTAGACAAACTTTTGCTTCTTGATGTTTATTCCTTAAGTTCTAGAGCTTGATCTTGAAACTGCAGACCCTTCTAACTGCCGGTGAAAGAACTCTCCTCTCAATGAGAAAGAAAAATGTCACCTCCTTCCCTGCAGCTGCAGAAAAGCAGGCACTATTGCACTTCCTAAAACTGTCTTTGAAAATGCTCCTTCTGACCAGGTCTTTTCTATGATGCCTGGATTTCGGAGATGGTTGCTCTATCCTAGAACTATGACCTTTATCCCCTAAAATGTCTATAGTTCTAATTGATTGCCGTGGTAAGATTTGAAATGACGTCCTTATTTTCTGAAAGTAATAAGTACTGGTGAGGTTTCTTTCCTAAGCCTAGAGGAGAACATTAACCCGTCTCTCTTCTTTCTTTATGAGAAAAATATATCCCTTTGTAATTCTTATTGAAACACAGTTTGGTAACTTTGACTCATTTAAATTAACTGAGGAGATTGAAGCAAGGAGCTTTGGCAAAGGCAGGTGAGAGATGCTGTGAGCTTGGATTAGAGTGGGGACAGGGAATGACAGAATTGGGAATTGGGTGGAATCGAGAAAAATTTTGGAGGTAGAATGGATAGGATTTGGGAAATGACTGAGCTGAACATGGGAGGTGAGTGGGCGTATCCAGGTCCTTTGCGTGAACATGGAGGATTGCCCTGAAGAGCAGTGGGAGGGTGGCGTGTCCCCTGGAAACCTGTTTATCTCACAGTTAGTGACGTCAGGAGGCCCTTTATGCAAAATTCCCCTTCTCAGAGGCCCAGAGTGACACTTAAGGGTCCCGACAGCTCCTGTGCCTGGGCAGTGCTAGAGGAAATGGGGTGGGGGTGGGGGTGACGCAGGTTCTCGGTGACTCAGAAGGAGATGTCCCTGATGGTGGACTAGGCCACTCCAGAGTCCCCAAAGGGGAGGCAGCTTTGCTAGTGCCCCATCCGGCTGTCTCTTCTGGATGCTGGGAGCTGGGGTGGGGGGCATATTTCATACGCCGTGGAATCTGTGAGCTCAGGTAGTTCTTGGGGAATTAAGAACAGGGCTGAACGGTCAAGGAGGAATGTGCTGGGATTTGAATTCCCTTTGAGAGGCTGAATATACAAACGGACAGTGGCCGGGCAATGTATAAAAATAGAGCTCTGACCCACAGTCTGCAACCGCGGGTTCAGGAAGCCAAACCACAGCCCTCGTAACTACCAGCCGCAAACAGCTGGGACCTAATCAGTAACTGCCAGCTTCTCTAATGTGTGTCCCTCTTCCAACACAGGACCAACCAGGGAAAGGCAGATATGCTCACCTAACCAGTCCCATAGGATGTCCTGCTTCGGGTTAGCCCACCCACAGCTTCCCACGCCAACAGCATCCCTTCAGGGCCTACCTGCAGCCTTCCCTTTCTGCCACTAACAAGCTGTCCCCCTCCCCTGCCTGCCTTGAAGCCTCTGCCAAGTGCAAGTAGTGGTCGCTGACACCTTTGCTAAAGCAAGCTCTGAATAAATAGCCTTTACGTGTTCCCATTTGGGTGGTCTCCATTTATTTCCACCCTGGGCCCCCATCTAGGCCCTCATCAAAGCTGTCTTGCTGGGGACTTGTGGAGGAGGAAGGCAGCCTCGGGCCTGGAGCTCCCTCCGTTTCTCAGTGTTGAGGCGGAAGGCTGACTGGTCATCTGAGACGATGCCGGGAACGTCTAACGGCCAGTCCAGCATCGCCCCAGGGCAGCAGAGCAGAATGATGCGTAGTAGGAGGGCTGTCTGCTGGGACAGACTCTCTGGGAAGCCGCTGTTTAAAGGCGTGCATGCGTGCACATGCATGTTTTCCTGAAATCATTTGCCTTCTTTACAGAAAGAAAGCCCACGATGATGGCTACTGGCCCACCCTTCGAGCTTGGAGCTGTACGAGTGGCCCGCGTGGTGTCTTTTCCTTCCCAGAGAACACACACGTGGTATGTGCACAGCTGTCTGGAACTGGGTCTAAACCTGGCTTTGTCACTCTCCAGCTGTGATCTTGAACAAGTTGCAAGCTCCTCTGGGGGTCTTAAAGTCCTCCTATGTTTATTTCATGGTCCTTTCCATGCTGCAGTGTTGTTTAAGCGTGGCTCACACACCATCTGCATCAGTATCCCCCTGGAGCACTTGTTAAGCCTTCGGGTTTCTGGGCCCCACCCTAGAATTGATGAATCAGAATCTCTGGCAGCGGTCTGGGATCTGCATGGCTAGCCAGCTCCCCGTGATTTTTCTGTTAATAAAGTTTGGGAACCTAAGGGTTATTGCATCTTAGGTACTTGAGAGGTTACAATAATGATCAAGACCCGATACACCTCTTCACTGAGGGCTTGTGCCCAAATGCCTCCAAGGCAAAGCAAATTGCAATAAACACAAAAATAGAGGAACCAAGTACTGCGGGAAGAAGATATGAATTCCAGCCTGGGAAGTCTGAGATGGCTGTACGGAAGAAGTGGCTTTCAGTCTAGGCCTTGAGGGAGAGATGGAATATCATTATGCAGACATGGGGAAAAGGAGGGAGGTGACCATCAAGTGCAAAGAAAGACACTGTCTCTGTTAACTTTTGCTGCACTAAAGAATTATCCCAACACTTTGTAGCTTAAAACACCCAATATTTATTTTGGTTCCTGAGTCCATGAGTCAGCCGGAAGGTGCTACGGATCTGGATGGTTCTACAAATCTGAACAGGTATGGCTGATCTCCGTGGGACTTACTCATGTGTCTGCAGTCAGCTGGCAGATCAGCTGGCGAGGAGTGCTGGCCTAGAATGGCCTTGTTCACACCTTTGGTGTCAGCTGGGTGTCAGCAGGGTGTGGGCTGGGGGTGGGGTGGGAGGGAACTAGGTCATGTGATCCGCCCACCCCCACCCCCACCCCTGCAAGCCAGCCTGGGCTTTTGCACACGGGGTGTCAGAGTTCCAAGGAAGAGAGCAGAGCAAGGGAGGCTGCCTGAGGCCCAGGCTGGGAACTCACCCATCATCACTTCTGCCACATTCTGTTGGTCAAATCGAGGCATGGCTGGACCAGACAGAAGGTGTAGAGAAATAGCCCCTGTGTCTTCCCGGAACAAGCTGCAAATATGGCAGCCATTTTAGAAATCTACCCCAGACTCCGATGCAGGAAAACGCCATGGATGTATCCAGAACACGGGACAGCGGGGTGCTTGGGGGGACAGCGAGAGACCTGGGTGCCGTGACTTTGAGTGTCCCATGCCTCCCTGTAACCGGATCCCTCCCTAACTGTGAGTGCCAGGCCTGCCAGGGGAGAGGCAGAGGGAGCCGTTTCCCCTCCTCCCCTCCCACCCTGGAGAGGAGGAATTATTTATAACTGACAAATTTTAGAATCATAGACACATGTCATTTTTAAAAAGCAGTCCAACTTTTAGTCTTACTTTCTTTTTCAGTTCTCTATGACAATGCACCCCCTATCGCCTCCTCCCGGGCAGACCACTCGCGCTGTCCCTTCTGTGGTATGCCACTGCCAGAGCTGGACCCTGCGTCCACAGAGGGGCGTGGCTGCCTGCGGAGCTGCCTGGGAAGACAAAGGGTTTTTCCCTGCGTGGTGACAAGCACAGACCCAGCTCTCTGTCCGTGTCCCTCTCTACGGCTGCACAGGCCCCGTCTGAAAGGCTCAGGTAGACGCCACCTGCCTATGTGACAGACAGGACCGTCTCTGGCTCATGGATGAGGGAACAGCATTTTGCTGCACCTGAGGCTTCGGGTGTCTCCCTCTGGGCTCTGGACCTAACAGGTAGGAGCAGACAAATCCTCTCCAGTGTAGGTTTAGCTGCCAGCTCCCCCTGCAGCCCTGGTCTGCCTGGGGGGATCTGCCTGGGCTGGGGTCACTCCAGGCCTGGAGGAGCAGCACACGCTACTTAGACATCGAGAGGTGTGAGTCCAGGTGGGAAGCGAGGAGGAGGAAAGACAGGAGCTGGGGGGTTGCACTGACGTCCCCATTCGGCCCAAGTCTCACCCCCACCCCCCGCCCCCCACCCATTTTCTTGCCAGCCCTCCCCACAGGGGAACATGCTGTTACACCGACTCCCACGCACGCCCTGCTCCCTGCTCACTGTGTTCCCGACACTTCGCTTGTCACCGGGTCCCCTCCCTGGCATTGAATCGGAGGCGGAGTTAACGTGGTGTGAGCATCGTAGGGGTGGGGGAGGGGGTGACACCCCGCGAGCCCAGGGCAGGCAGCTCTCCTTCCACGATGTCAAAAAGAGAAGATGCAGAACAGCCCTCCCCACCCTGCCAACCTCTATCCTGAGGGCGGCTGCCCTGGAAAAGTAAAAGGTTGAGTCGAAAATTCTTGTTCTGTTTGTTCCACTCTGGTTCCCAAATAACGGAGCCGGGGTGAAGAGGAGCCCTGGCCTACAGGACAGTCTGCCTCTGGAAGGAGCCAGAAGGCTGCTCAAGGGCTGCCGCTGCTTCTGCGAGGGGCCTGCTTGTCTCGCAGAGCCCGGTCTGCTCGTGCCCGTGCACGTGGCAGCTGGCGTGACGAGACTCTAATTGGAAGAGGATCCTGTGACCTCTAAACCAATTAAATGATTTCTCAGGAGCTGGGAACAGCTGCATGGGGAAAGCGCTGATTGCCTTGGGAAGCAGGTTGTATTTTTTTCTTTCTTTCTTTCTCCCACAGAAGTCATTCTGGCGATCTTGGGAGGTATTGAACGTGGGTGCTGCTCAGGTCCAGAAAATTGGTCTCAGGAGGAGCAAGGAAAGTGACATTAGCAACCTGGCTCTCTCAACAGAGGTTTTAATGAGGCAGAGCTGGACTGTTGGAAGAATCATTGCTTCCAACTATCAGGAAAGTTTCTTTCCTAGGCTAGAAATGGGAGGAGGAACCTCAGACACACTTCTTTGATTGGGCAGAGAATAGGGGATTAAGGTTTGGAACCTAAATCACGTCACTGGAACTACATTCAAAAGTGTCCCTTGAGAGCATTTTGGGGTGGTAGGACTGTTTTATATATATATATATATATATATATATATATATATTTTAATTTTTTAACAGTCCAACTTAACCCTTGTATGTTCTGTATCTTGCTTGATTGGTGGGATGGTTACCCCATTATACACATCTGTCAAAACTCACAAAACTGTAAATTTCAAAGGATCAATTTTACTATATGTAAACTATTCCTAATTTTAAACACACACAAAACATACGTTCACAGGGTCCCTTGAGCCTGCCGTCCTTACCCAGACCTCAGGAGGCCTCTTTGTGGTCTGATGTTAACCCCACATCCCACCTGCGTCTCCTGAGCTTCCTTGTGTAATTTTTCAAAACAGGGAGGAGAAAGAAACACCAACACAGGATTAGGAAAACTGAGAGAGCCCTAAATCCCTGGGAGCGCCGATGAGCCCGGTGCCCAGGCGACACCTGGCTGGCCGAGGAAGTCAGCATCTCTGGGGCCGGGACCAGCCTTGGGATCTTCACACGCCCCCAGCCCATCACTGGTAAGTTGTGATGAGCAGTTGCCATTTCAACGCGGTGCTGTTCTGTCTTGGGAGATGAGTGTCGGAAGACTGCATTGGAGGCTCTGGACTCTCCCATCCCTGCCCCTGCCCCTCAGATGGGGGGTGCTGGGCGCTCTCAGATGTCCGTCTGGCTGCTCTGGGGGGATGGTCTCCAGGCTTCCCTCTCTCTCTCACCCAGGGATCAATTTGGGACTTTGGCCCTGGGTTTCCACTGCCTCCTGCCACGTGCCATTCCTCCCTCGATTCCTGGTCATGTGTGTCCCTGTAGTGTCCCCAGAGTTCCTTCCTCGGCTTCCAGCTCCCCCCACTGTGGGTGAGACTCCCTGGGGCCCCAAGTCATGGCAAATCACTCGGCCTCTTTGGACCTCAGGCTTCTCATCAGCAAGGGGGCGGGCAAGGGGGCGGACAGCGGGGCGGTGACAGCAGGTGTAAGGACGCACGATGGAAGCCTAAGCACTCAAACTCTGGTTATACTTTCCATGCTACCCGAGGAAGGGGCCCATATGGCGTTGTTCTGGATTCCTGTCGTAACTTAAAGGGAAACTTTCACGATGTCTGGAGCCCTTGATGTCCTGCAAATGAAGGAGGAGGATGTCCTCAAATTCCTTGCAGCAGGAACCCACTTAGGTGGCACCAACCTTGACTTCCAAATGGAACAGTACATCTACAAAAGGAAAACTGATGGCATCCACATCATAAATCTGAAGAGGACCTGGGAGAAGCTTCTGTTGGCAGCTCGTGCCATTGTTGCCATTGAAAACCCTGCTGATGTCAGTGTCATATCCTCCAGGAATACTGGCCAGCGAGCTGTGCTGAAGTTTGCTGCTGCCACTGGAGCCACTCCTATTGCTGGCCGCTTCACTCCTGGAACCTTCACTAACCAGATCCAGGCAGCGTTCCGGGAGCCGCGTCTTCTGGTGGTTACTGACCCCAAGGCTGACCACCAGCCTCTCACAGAGGCATCTTACGTTAACCTGCCTACCATTGCTCTGGGTAACACGGATTCTCCTCTGCGTTATGTGGACATTGCCATCCCATGCAACAACAAGGGGGCTCACTCTGGGGGTCTGATGTGGTGGATGCTGGCCCGGGAAGTTCTCTGCATGCGTGGCACCATCTCCCGTGAACACCCGTGGGAGGTCATGCCTGATCTCTACTTCTACAGAGATCCTGAAGAGATTGCAAAGGAAGAGCAAGCTGCCGCCGAGAAAGCTGTGACCAAAGAGGAGTTTCAGGGTGAATGGACAGCTCCAGCTCCTGAGTTTGCTGCTACTCAGCCCGAGGTTGCAGACTGGTCTGGAGGCGTGCAGGTGCCCTCTGTGCCCATTCAGCAGTTCCCCACTGAAGACTGGAGCGCTCAGCCTGCCACGGAAGACTGGTCTGCAGCTCCCACCGCTCAGGCCACTGAATGGGTGGGAACAACCACTGAGTGGTCTTAAGTTCTACAAACTCTTAAAAATGGAAATAAGGTTGATGGAAAATAAACATGAGTTTCTAAAAAAAAAAAAAAACCTCTGGTTATATTTTTCATCCATGGCTCCCTGGAGGGTGGGACCTCATGTCGTTCACCTCTTCACTTCCAAAAAGGAGTCACTGCAGTGTCCTCACATGAATGTCTGCTTATCGTTTGCCAAATTCGTTATGGTTAAGACTTGTTTCTCATGGGGAGAAGGACCAGGCCATTTCCAGGCTGAGAAATCTTCCAGGTCCCCGTAACAAGTGGGTGGGTGAACTCAGAGCTCAGAGCTGCTCTCTGAAACAGCAGCTGGCGCCTGCTGGGAGGTGGCTGAGGTGGCCCAGATTTCTAAGCACTCCTGTCCTAACGGAAGCCCTGTGGCTGTGACCCCACCCACCTGCCAGGAGGGAGGACACTGCGCCCTGCCTTCTCTCGAGTTCTGTCCTCAGCATTAGCCCCCATCATTCTGTTTCCTTGCGTAGCGCTGACAGGGAGCGAGACTGTCCCCTCTGCAGGGGAAAACCGCGAGGCTCAGCAGGGAGCTGTGCTGTGTTTTGAAGCTTTTCCAGAATTGATTTGGTTAGGGGACATTTTTTTAAAGGTCCCTTCCTGAATGTTGGCAAAGTGGACAAACTGCCAGAAAAGGGTGTGAGGTGGACACTGTTCCTCTGTCCACTGTAGCCTGCCCCACCCCCTCAGAGCCTTAGGGAGGCTGCACATCCCACCCAGGGCGCCGCGCCTCCCATTCTGGTGGGCAAGCCCAGGGTGCCGGCTGCACTTGGCGGAACTGCTCACTCAGCATCTGCGTGGCTGCCCTGTGGCTGCCGTAACAAAGGACCACGATCTGGGGGCTTTTTAAAACCACAGAAATATGTTTTCTCACAGTTCTGGAGGTCTGAAAGCAAGGTGTCCCTTGCCCCTTCTGAAGGCCCTAGTGGAAAATCCTTCTTTGCCTCTTTCTAGCTTCTAGTGGCTGCCTGACATCCTTAGAGTTTCTTGGTTGGTAGCCAGTTTCTGCCTCTGTCATCCTGTCACCCAGCCTCCTTCCCTCCGTGTCTTTACATGCCCTTCTTGAGAGGACATTTATCCCTAGATTTAGGGCCCACCCTAATCCAGTATCATGTCATCTTAACTGATTACATCTACAGAGGCCCTTTTTCTAAATAAGGTCCGGGTGGTCCTGAATTTTGGAAGGACGCTATTCAACCTGGCAGGTTATCCCTGGGGCTCACTCATTCCAGGTCCACAAGCGCCTCCCCTGTGACCCTGCCCTGTGCCTTCACCCCAACACCCCTCGAGGAGCCACCTCGGTCATGAGCAGCGTCCACACAGACCTCCTTGAACCTTGCTGGAGGGTCTGGTAGCAGATTCTGAGTGGGGTGATCTCCGCACCACTGTGCTGAAGACTGGCCTGTGGCAGAGGGAAAGGGCAGGAGGTGGACGGATCCCCAAAACTTAGGTCAAGTTCCAGCGAACCCAGCTTCCCGCGGAGGGACCTCACGCCTCACCGCTCCCTGAGGAGTGCACCTGCACCCCACAGCACAATGGGATTCACGATTAAAGCTGTCTACACTGAAATTACCCTTCCACTCTCCGCAGGAAATTCCTGCCCAGGAGGATAAAGTTACAGATAGCCTAATTATTTGTTTTGTAAACTTTCTGCAAATCCATTTATCTGAAATTTTATTTATCACTCAACTAGCCTTCATTAGTGTAAAAACTCCATTCTCAGAACAATAAATTGTTCAGCTGGGCTTATCAAATGAACGCTCTTAAGGGTCATTTAAACCTTCCCCTCTCTATACCCTCAGACCTCAACTATTATATCAAGAATTCTGGGCTGGGCGTGGTGGCTCACACCTGTAATCCTAGCACTCTGGGAGGCTGAGGCTCGAGGATGGTTTGAGCTCAGGAGTTCGAGACCAGCCTGAGCAAGGGCAAGACCCCGTCTCTACTAAAAATAGAAAGAAATTAGCTGGACAACTAAAAATATATATAGATAAAATTAGCTGGGCATGGTGGCACATGCCTGTAGTCCCAGCAAAATAGGAGGCTGAGGCAGAAGGATGGCTTGAGCCCAGGAGTTTGAGGTTGCTGTGAGCTAGGCTGATGATACGGCACTCTAGCCTGGGCAACAGAGTGAGACTGATTAAAAACAAAACAAAACAAAACAAAACAAAACCATCTGTCCAGTCCCAATCAGCTTCGGCCATTGAAGACCCACCTTAACCTGTATCCCTCTCCTGAAATCTTATAAATATGGCACCTTGAGCCACCTGTGCTGAGGCAATGACCTTTCTTGATGCAGAAAGCAACACGCTGAGCATTGTGGGTACGCGGGTTCCTTAGGTGGTATTTTATAGAGAGTTGGCAGTCGAAACCTCTCTGAGTGTCAATCTTCTATGTTTTATACTTATATTTTATATATAATATATGAAAATATGTATTAATACATATGTATTTTATATATCATATATAAACATATTTTCTATATTTTATTTTATAAAATCTGTAAAGTGGGGATAATAATTCCTACTTCACCCACCCACTCTAGCCCACCTTTGCCCCAAAGGGGAAAGTGGAGTCTCCGGGGGGGAATTCTCTTCAGCCAGGAAACAGCCGGAGCCTGAAAGGAACTGTCGCCCGCTTGGGAGACCTGGAGTCTCTCACATGTGAAATGTCTCTAAAATACTTCTGTAAATTATAGGCTGCTGCCTAAACCCTAGGGACAATTATTAGCCGTCGGCTATTTTTGTCCCTCCACCCTCGAACAGAAGCTTTTGAACCAAACATCAAACTTCAGGGAGGCAGAATTGGCCACTTGGGTAGAAATCCGGGACTCTCAACAAAGAGTTTTCTTTTGTCATTAGAAATAGACAAACCCCCAGCCTCCCCTGGACTCGGGACTGACGTGGGCGAGGTGGGGTGCCACGGGGAGGGGGACACAGTGCCTTTGTCCCCTCCGGGCTGCCCTCTGTGCCGTGGTTGTCCCCCACCGTGTGGGAGTCCCAGGAAGAACTACTTGTGCAATAAGCCAAGACATTAATATTGAATAAGTGTGCACCTACTGAGAGTTTGGTGGATCTAGACTGATTTTAGAGATTTTTCTGATAGGTATTTTATGTAAAATGGAGAAGAAAATTTTGCTGTTTTGAAGTTGTGCGGAATCCTCTTAGGTCTAGGAACATGCTGCTGCGATGGCTTCTCTGGCCGTGTCTAACACAGACCAGGATTCTGGAGGTGGGACTTGGTGGATCAGGTAGGTGTAACCTGGAAGGCACACCTGTAGGGTGGCCAAGGGAGAATCGTGACACAGATCCGTATCCGACTTTCTGCAGCTGTGTGTGCAATGTCTTTTAGACCTGGTTCTGTGTTAGAGCCCAGTGGAGGTTTGGGCATTACATTTGATCACTGTGCTTCTTTAGCCCTTGTTAATTTAGAATGGTTCCCCAACCTTTTCGTTCCTTATGATAATGACTTTGGAGAAGATGATCTGTTTCTTTATAGAGTATTCTACTTCTGAATTTTGTCAGATTGTATCTTCATGGTGCCTGTTTACCCTGTTTCTTTTATGCAAAGTGGAAGTTAGGGCTCAAGTCTTGATTAGATTCATTTTGGGGCCAGAATACTTCCCAGTTTTTTTTTTTTAATAATCTTTTTTTTTATTCAGGCCGGGTGCAGTGACTCACGCCTGTAATCCTAGCACTCTGGGAGGCCGAGGCAGGAGGATCGCTCGAGGTCAGGAGTTCGAAACCAGCCTGAGCAAGAGCGAGACCCCGTCTCTACTATAAATAGAAAGAAATTAATTGGCCAACTAATATATCTAGGAAAAAATTAGCTGGGCATGGTGGCACATGCCTGTAGTCCCAGCTACTCGGAAGACTGAGGCAGTAGGATTGCTTGAGTCCAGGAGTTTGAGGTTGCTGTGAGCTAGGCTGAAGCCACGGCACTCACTCTAACCTGTACAAAAAAGCAAGACTCTGTCTCAAAAAAAAAAAAAATGATAATAATCTCTTTTTTTCTGATAACAAAATGAATTCAAATTCATTGTAGAAAAATGTAAGGAAAAAAAATAAAGATATCTCATGCTGAGGTAAACTACAGTTTGGTGCATTTCTTGCCAGTCTTTTGTTGTCTACATGTATATAGAGAGAGACAAAGAGAGAAAATACATAAGTATTTCTTAAGAACAAAATTGAGCTCTTAGTCTCTGTGTGGTATAAGTGTGTGTTTGTGTGTGATCCATCCATTATTTGACCAGTTTTTCTATTGTTAGACATTAGGGTAATTTCTAGGTTTTGCTCTTTACATACATGACAAACATCCACGTATGTGAATTCTTATCTATCTTCGGGAATTAGGGGACCAGCACTATGCACGACACTTTGGTACACATTGACAGAGTACCACAATTATGTGAATTACACATCCACCAGCCATGCACAAGCCTGCCCATCCTGCCAAAACTTCGCCAAACCTGAATTTTCTTTAAAAAACGTTTGATACATGAAAAAAATAATAGTATCTAATTTTAGTTTTCATGCCTGGCTATTTAAGGAAGCTGAGCATATTTCCATATGTTCATTAGGTGTGTTTCTTTTTAGTTCAATCTATATTTTCTTGCAAACTTGTGTTCTTTATCTATGTTAAGAAGATTAATCCTTTCAGCAGGGAACATGGCTCATTCACTGGTCTCTACTTGTTTTTTCCACCCCAAAGGTTGTGATAATATTATTGATCTCTTCCTTTACCAACCACAGTATCTTAATGCAATTGAAACGATATGTCCACATATTCTTCACTATTTGACTATAACAGTCAGAGCAAACGAGGAAGTTCGAAAATGCCGGCAGGTGCGGAACGATCTAGTCAAAGTTACTCAGCAGGAGTCTTACATATATAAAGACCGTATTACATCATGCTAGTGAGTCGTTGTGTAAAAAAAGAAGAAAGAAGAAAAGAAAAGAAGAAAAAAGAAAAGAAAAGAAGAAAAAAAGAAGACCCAATTACAGAATCTGTTGAGTGCTTCTGTGTTAACTTTGACTGTGCTAGGGCTCAGAAACCCCCAAGGGAATGTGAATCGGTGCTGTGAATGGCTTCTCGCTGGCTTGCCTTGAGGATTGCATTGAAAATGCCCATCTCATCATATGTGAGGCTTCTTGTCGAATCCACCAGTGCATCAGCATTGTCGTGCTGGCAGATAAACCGATCACGACTCCAGAAGAAGCTGCAAGGTCCATTGTGAATTTGATCAGAAATGTAAGACTCTGGCTAGGTGCAGTGGCTCACGCCTATAATCCTAGCACTCTGGGAGGCCGAGGTGGATGGATTGCTCAAGGTCAGGAGTTTGAAACCAGCCTGAGCAAGAGCGAGACCCTGTCTCTACTATAAATAGAAAGAAATTAATTGGCCAACTAATATATATAGAAAAACTTAGCCAGGCATGGTGGCGCATGCCTGTAGTCCCAGCTACTTGGGAGGCTGAGGCAGAAGGATTGCTTGAGCCCAGGAGTTTGAGGTTGCTGTGAGCTAGGCTGACACCAAGGCACTTACTCTAGCCTGGGTAACAAAGCGAGACTCTGTTGAAAGAAAGAAAGAAGAAAGAAAGAAAGAAAGAAAGAAAGAAAGAAAGAAAGAAAGAAAGAAAGAAAGAAAGAAACAAAGAAAGAAAGAAAGAAAGGAAGGTAAGACTCGATGCCAAGATTGATTCTAAATTAGGTCGTGTGGTTATGACTACCAACGTAGTCTCACCCTATCAGCAAGTGATTGAGAAGACTCCAAGCCTTTCTTTTAGAAGCCAGAGGTTGCCCATGAATATTGAGAAGAAACTTAATTGGAAAAGTAGGTCAGAGGCTCCTACTTGAGCAACTCAAGACTCCGGCTTCTACTGAGGAACTGTAAAGAAAAGATGAAAAAACTATAAAAGAAAAATGAAATAATAAAACCATTATATAAAGGGTGGCATACATTTAGAAACAATAAATCTATTGAGTCTAAACGTTGGAGAATTTGAATGAAATTTGGTCTGGGTCATTTAAAAAACAAAAAGAAGAGTAATCCTGTGTCATGTATGTTATAAAATGAAAAGTAATCTCAGATTTACCTGTCAGGGGGACTTGGAGTAAAATCTCAGATTTCACTGTTGGAAGTGGGGCACAGGGAAAGAACATGGTGCCTGGCACACCAGGGAAGGGCTTGGCACAGGTTGGGTGCACACTGCCCTTGCAGAATCCACGTCCAGGTGATCCCGGTCAAGCTCTAGGTCATGTCCCCTCCTGGGCCACAGGGACCTGTAATCAGGATGAAGCTCAAAGCTCCTCCTGACCTTGCCTCCCCACCTCGCACTGCCTTCATTTCTCTCTCTGCAGAGGCTCCTCGCAGGTCCAGACCTGCTGGACTATGGTAGGGAGGGAGCTGCATGCTTCTAGAAGCATCTAGCCGGCTGGCCTTGATTGGGCAGGAGGACGTGCTGGGCAGGAGGACGTGCTATGCAGGTCAATAGTTTGGTGCCCCATCAGGCTGACAGTATTTTTTAAATTCTGCAATGGGAAGCAAATAGAAAGTAATTTTCTGTTTAAGAAACATCATGCAGAGAGAGCTTTTTTCCTTTATGTTCCTAGGGTGGCTTTGCCAAACCTTCCTGTGGCGTTTTCCATGTTGCAGTCACCACCAACTTGTCTCTCCTCCAAGCAGACTGTGAGTGCCTGAAAAAGGGAGACTTTCCTCCTTGGTCTTGGAGTCCCCAGCACCTGGTGCAGTGTCTGGCACGGAGGAGGTACTGGAATGACTTGCTGACTCTTTCTATAAAAGGCTGCGGTAGACACATGAGCTCAAAGGAAGGAGTGAGAAGTCCGGGCATTGCCAATTGAAGGCCACTCTGGATCTGGATGCCCGGCCCTTGGTGGCCGGGGTCCCCTGCGTGGGCTGTGAAGCGAGACCCAGGGACGTCCCCTGCTCCCGTCAGCTGTTCCAGGGTTTTCATCTCTCTGCATCCTGAGTCACATTCAGCTCATCTTGTCATGGGTTAACTTTAAAATGCAGCAATTCAGCTGGGAGGGGGAGAGAGAGAGAGGGAGAGGGAGAGAGAGAGGAGCAGCTGGAGGGGATCTGAATGAGGTCTGGGGCTGGGAGGGCCACCACTGCGCCTGGACGCCAGGAGCAGGAAATTAGATTTGAAGCAGAGAAGCTGTAGGCGGAGGGGCTTCAGAGAAGGCTGTGGGCTCGCTTGAACAATTTACAACAGCCCGATCGAGTGCTTCCCCACCACCTGCATGGTTTAAATCATTCAAGCATTTTTGAAAGGAGAGAGCCCTGTTAGAAACCCGTCGTGGACAAAGAGGAAAACATAGATAATGGCAGTCATCGGCCATTCTTCTCCTACCTCACTGCTTCAAGCGCTGAGCATCTTTTCAAGTGCTTTTTTTTTTTTTTTTTTTTTTTTTGCCATTTGTGTATCTTCAATGGTGAAATGTCTGCTCAAATTTTTTGCCTGTTTTTGTTGTGTTGGATCGTTTGTCTTTGTATTATTGAATTGTATAATACTTAATTTTTATTAGCTAAATTCTCCCTATGACCCAGTCTGAGGAATAGAGTTCTGATTTCTATGTCACCATGTTCATTTTACTGAGAGAGACAGATTTAGTAAAATTCAAAATGTGTTTCTATGCGAGTCATGCTGACCACCACAAAGCTACATCTGACCCATTTATGCATTTTAAAACTAAAAAAGCATTTGTGATCTGAACCCTAAGTTTGGTTAACATGGCTCTTGCTTCCCTTTTTCATGAACATAAACATGTCACAATACTTGTGTAGGAAAACACCGGCACACAGGCCAACAGCTGTGCTTTCTGTTCTTATCTCAACTCCAGTTAGGTAATCACAACCAAAACTTGGGGAAATCTATTCTATAGGTAAATCCCTTGGCTTCTTGAAACTCCCATGGGTCATTGCTCCAAGTGAGACAATTCTTACATTAGGAAATTTACACCTTGGCTTGAGTTCTTGGAGTTTGTGATTTTTACACAAAGTCCAAAACATTCCAGGGGACTCATATATGATTCATCCCTGCTTCTGCGCTTCACCCCACTCTCTGCCATGATGGGACACAGAATATACCTAATGAGTTTGGTAATTTAATAAAAGTTACCATCTGTAGACTGCTTACTGCGTGCCCGGCCCTAGGGGCTTTGAGTCCACTGTCTCATTTAATCCTCACACAAACCCTGAGAAATGGCCACTTTTATTGTTCCCATTTATGGGTGGGGAAACTGAGGGTTACAGAGGAGAAGTAACTAGTCTAAGGCCTCCCATCCACCAGGGCCAGTGCGAGGGTCCAAACATTGGAGCCAGTGTAACCACCCTGCTCAACTATCTCTCAATCATTATGTCACCTGTTCAGCCAGGACACAACGGGGCTTGCCTGGTGGCCTCCAGGGCTGGACACACAGGCCAGCCTCCTCTCTCTATTCGACTTCACTCTATCTGGAGGGTCTGGGAGCTAACACTGCACTTCCCAGACTGCTTAGCTGGGGATCTAATGTGACCGAGGTTTGGAGAGGGAGATGCTACTACAACAGTTTAGAAAGAGTCACGGGTTAAATTGTGTCCCCCCAAAAGATACACTGAAGTCTTAACATCGAATACCTATGAATGTAACCTTATTTGGAAATAGGGTCTTTGCAGATATAATCAACCTAAGATGAGATCATTAGGGTGGACCCCAAGCCAACAGGACCAGCGTCCTTACAAGAGGAGGAAAATGCCATGCAAATGCAGACACACGGGGAGAGCTCCATGTGGTGACAGAGGCAGGGTTTGGAGTGAAGCAGCTGTAAGCCGAGGAGTGCCAAGCATTGCTGGCCACCACCGGAAGCTAGGAGGAGGGAAGGAAGGATCCCACCCAGAGTCTCAGAGGCAGTGTGGCCTGTGGACACCTTCACTTCAGACTTTGAGCTTCCAGGATGGGGAGAGAATCAATTTCTATTGTTTTCAACCACCCAGCTTGTGGTTCTCTGTCTTGGCAGCCACAGGAAGCTAATGCAGGAAGGTAGACTTGAGGCAGAGGTGGCTGACAGCCAGCTCCAGTGGCGTGAGCATTGCCACCATGGCTTTGTGGCAGCAGCGTCCTGCATACAGATCTCGGCTGTGGGGCTGAGTCTTGAAGCCTACGGACTCTGCCTCCCCAATCTTCCAACAACTTCTGCAAGTGCTCAGTTCCCTGCGCTAAATCCTTTTCCGCTCTATTTCCCGTACTGGACTGGCACACACTCTGCATGCTGCTAAGTGTTGGGTAGACTCAAAAGAGAAGAAGATTCTCACGAGAAATCAGGGCAAGCTAGAATAGAAACGGGCTGGCCGGCTCATTTGCTTGCACCCTCCTTGCTCCAGCTGTCCGTCCTGACTGCCAGACCCCCTGGCCAACAGCTGCCCGGGACACTGCCACATGCTTCCCTGTGAACCTCACCCCGTGGCTCCCACTTCAGGATGGCTAATCCCTCCCTTTAACACCCTGTTTCTCCTTTCCCAGGACTAAGAATACCCTCTGCCTAGAGTCCTTGCATCCTCTCCTTTTTTAGGGCTTTGTATACTTCTTCCTAGAATTAGGATGCAATAGAGTAGATTCAGCTCCAGGCCTTTGTCTTTCCTCTGTTCGCTTCTTGTGATTGATGTAGCTAAGACGCTTGCCATATTCTGAGGTTGGGTGCTTGGCTCGGGGAGGACAAACAGAGACTTAAGAGTCATTGTTGGCAGAAGGCTCTGTCTGGTGATGGTCACACGGCTAACTGATGTCTGAAGAGGCCAAAATCACACAAAGATGGGAGGATGGAGGAAAGCCCCCTTGAGAAACATCCAAGCTCTTCGTTCTGCCTGTCTGGATGGTTGCTCTTTTTATTAGGAGATGGGGATGGTTATGGTGATGAAAAAGGGCTGAATTGGGAAGAGTTCGTTCTTCTTTGTGATTATTTATAGACAGGGACATAAACTGTGTGGAACTTTATGAAAGTTTTCTTCTCTGATCTGAGCTCGAGACCTGCTCCCTAAAACCAGGAGGGAGGAGGATGTAGAGTTGCAGGGTTCCCAGAGCCTGGCGAGCTTCTGTCTTCTTGGCATTTCCCAGAGACCCCCGGGAGCCCACAGCTACTAAGGAAGGTAGATAACAGAGAGGACAGATGGCCTGGTGGCAGGGCACTGGCATGTTTTATCTGTCACTTTTCCATCCCCCTTTTGGGCTCTAAAATGTGTGCATTTTTGAATGAACCTCTAAACTAGACATAGCCCTTTCATGCAAACTGCTTTAACTTGCAAAAGAGACACAGAGCTTGGCTGGAGAACTCACTTGTAGGACTCAGCTAATTTGTCCTTAAGGACATTCCTGGACTATTGAAATAGTCATTCCTTTCCTAATAGTCCTTCCAGCCAACACCGCATTTGTTGTCATATTGGAGAAATTGGGAAATTCTCGAGGCAGCTTATGGCCACACTTCTGTCTACACCTGAACTCTGGACAACCCGGCCCTTCTTGCCCTTGGCTTCTGGGGTTCAGGAAAAGCAATCGCATCTCTGCCAGCACCAGGAAGACTCAGGCTTGCTTCACGCATGCTGCACTTGACTGCTGGCATTATCCTTGGAGACGGAGGCTGTAATTATACCAATCACTCTGCCGATAGACCTGGAGTATCCCCATGATTAATGGAAGAGATTCACTCAAAACACAAGATGTCTCATTTTCTAGTTGGGTGTACAAGCAAAATACTGCGGAAACACAGCCTCCACCACTCCAGCTAAAATGTCTCGGCAGGTCGTCTTTTGTTCCCAGGCAATTGGAAATGACAGGGATGTCTCCTTAGAATCCAAAATGATACTCAGAACAGGGGAGGGTAGTAGAGGTCTCAGGTGGTTTTTCGAGCAAGTTTTTAGAGTCTCATTTTATATAGTCATTTTATATAAGTTCGCTGTAGAAAAGTTGGCAATTACAGAAAAAAATATATAAGAGAAACCAAAAGTCATCTGTAATCACACCAGCCACAGATAAACCCTTATTGGCATTTTTGAGTATCTATTTCCATCTGTTGTCAGTACATATATATATAGTAATGACTTCCACAAAATGTTCTGTTTTTTAACTTTCTTTTTACTTTAACATCCCTGAATTATGGTTAAATACTGCTGGTGAGTACATATGGAGCATGAGCTATGTCCCAGGACCAATTCTCCTTGCTCTACTGGTATTATCTCACATAATCCTCCCAATTAGAGGGGAAGATACTTTTATCCCTTCCATTTTTATAGGTGAGGAAACTGAGGCACAGGGGTGTTAAACGACTTGCCCTGGGTTATTAGCTAATTATATGATGGAGTTAGGATTTAGTCTCTGGCAGCCCAGCCACACACCCATGCTCTCAGCTGCCACCGCGCTGTGTCTGGTTCCTGCTGCTAGCTCCCCCGCTAGTGACCTACTGACCTGAAGTCCTCAGTCCTTCCTGTCACAGCCTGTGTAGGTCTGGCACCAAGGCACTCTGTGGGGACCTTTTCTGAGCACCTACTATGTGAAAGTTGCTGTGGCTGCAACGCCAGCAGGGTCATCAAGAATCCTATCAACGGGAGTCCCCAAATGTAGTAATGACAGGGAAAACCCGTCCGGCGAGGGGACACAGCCGCTCGCTGCCTCCCTGCCACTCTGTATCCCCCAGGGCCTGCTGGCCCGGTGGGTGCACACTGCTGGGGCTGGGCCTCGCCTGTCTACACCTGCTGTCCAGCCCACGGCACACAGCCACCTGCACCTGCCCTCATTGGCACTGGCTGTGCGATCTTGATTGGACACTTTTTGAATCCCATTGTTGCTGATTGGATGTTAAAGCTTGTTGCTGATTGGATGCTTTTTGAGTCCTACCAAGGGTATAAAAGCAGGAGGAGAACAAGGAAGGAAGGGTCAGAAGTCAGAAGTCGGCTGAACCTGCTGGAGGAGTAAAGAGTGTTCTCCGACTCTCCGTGTGCCACTCTGTTCTTTCCCGGGTCAAGCGTTGTAACAAGAGCTGTAACACTAGCTGTAACACTTGCCGCAACAGTAAGGGGACAGATGTCATTTTCCTAAAGCACGACCTTGCTTTCACGGCAATAAGCGTGGCATAGCTAGGGAATGCACGGAAAGACCACCAAGTGGCATGCTAGAGGCAACAGTAAGAGGGGGACCTGCTGTTGGGGTGGCCTGGAAGGCTAGCCACAGCCCAGCTGTCAGCACCTGAAAGGGTGCATGCTCTGAGCAGTTGCGGATCTTCGTGGGCTCAAGCTGGCCAGGCCAGGGCAGTGGCGGGGCTTGGAACCAGGCAGTGGAAGTACCACAGTTCCGAGAAATGCATCTGTTGCCATGGTACCCAGACAGCAGGAGGGGACCAGCTCGAGAGAGCAGCCTCTGTGCCTTCTGCCCCTCAGCAGGAAGAACCTTATGGGGGGAGGGCGAGGCCCGGGTGGGAGACAGGGCCCAACTCCAGCCCCAGGAAGACAAGGAGGAGAGACGACATTCCTGGCCGTGGTCGGCTCTCATGTAGGGCGAGCTCTGGGAAGGCCAAGCTCTGTGTGGGAGACAAGGATGCTCAGGGCAGCCTGTGCCAGGCCCCGCCGTCTGCCACACTGCCAGCCTTGGCCAGGGCTGCTCGTCCTCAGAGCTCGCAGCCCAGCAACGCCTGGGACAGGCTGGACAGCCACTCCTTTGCCTCCCCCTTCCTCTGTCCTTTGGGGTAATGACATGAATCCTACTCGCCTCACTGGGGAACTGTGCAGATGGGAGGGAGCAGGAGATGTGGACACACTCTGAACAGCTGAACGCAGCAGGCCGAGATAAGGTGTCTATGGATGTGCTTTTGCCTACAAAACACTGGGTCATCTTCATGAGGCTGGAAAACTGAGCCCGTCCACCTCCAGGTGTTGGCTGGGCTGTTCCCCTCTCTTGTCAGAGCAGAGTGGGTGGCTGGGAGCATCTCCTGGCAATATTTCCCCGCCGGTGAGTCATGAGCATGGCCCCTGGGCATCTCCTTGGGGCAGGCACCGGGCAAGAGTGTTCGGAACGCTGTCTCACTGAGTCCGCACAGCGGGAGGCGGGTTCTAGTATCGCTCTTGTTGAGCAGAAGAGGACATGCACTTCAGAGAAGCCAGGGCCACGCTGGAGGCCTCATGGCTATGGCATGGCAGAGCCTGGATTCCAACCCGGAGCTGTCTGATCACAAAGTACTCACTCGGCCGTGTTGTGTGACTGTGCCCATTTGTGACACACGAAGCTCCCTTTGGCCTGGAAACGGACCAAAACTTAAAATCCTCTGGGCTCGTTTGGGGCCATTTTGTTCAGACAAAGTGTTCCCGGGCTGCAGAAGTGGCGAGTTGAGAAGTAGTGGGCGGGTTCTGTCTCCATGGGTCCCAGACCCTGGTGGCGACGTTCCAGGCCCCACTGAAACCCCACCGATGGCTCCAAGGAGAGCTCCAGGTGGGAGCTCTGCGGGGTTTGCTGCTGTGTCCGCCTGGGGCTGGGGACCTGCCCCTGCTGTGCACCCAGCACTCCGCCCACGTGCTCTGGATGCAGGCTGCAGGCCGGCTCCTGGCCCTCGGGCAGGCAAGGCTCCTTCTCATCTGCCTCCGCCAGCGCTCTCAGCCCCCCAAGCCCCTTCCAATGGAGGTCATTTGCACCCTGCCCCAGTCCCACCCCCTCACCTTTTTTATGACCTCCTCCGGCCACCCCCAACCCATCTCCAAGGCCCAGCCCACACTCCCCCTGCACAAAACTGCCCACTAGACAGTGTCTGCTTCTCTGCTCACCTCCTGGCCCACCTGTGTGAAGTGTGGGGGCTCTTCCAAAAGAATCCCTCCCCTCCTCCTCCCCCACCTGCTTGCCATTTCATTGTCACCATTTCTTCTTTGTAAGGAACCGTTGCATCAAAGCTATTGTATTGTCACAGGAGGTAGGAAATTATAAAGGCACTACATTTTTAGAATGATGTTTGTAGAATGAAATTAGCACTAAGCATATTTCAGTCCTAGCTGCTGCTGCTTTTTCGAAATAAGATTGTGCATTTCCAAGCCTAATTTTTAGATGCCCATTTAAAAATTGCACTTTCCTGTGGGCCCTCACCGCCGTCCCCCGCATTCCTTATGGGCTCACGTAAGGGCCAGGGGCTCCTACTCCCAACACACAGGTTTATTTCATATGATACGCTGCCCTGTAGAGATATCTCCAAACACACATCAGGTCCCGCCTCTGGACAAAGAGACCTAAATCAAAGCAATGGGAATAAAACAGAATCCCATTCATTCATTCAACAGATATTTGCCAAGCATCTACTACTATGTGCCAGACAACCGTGGTGGGGCCTCAGCAGTGAACTGAGGTTCAGTGCAGGGAGCAGGGATGAAGCGGGCAGGCAACAGGTGGCACATGGCAGGGGCCACAGAGAGTGCCAGTGTGGGGTGCCGTGGTGGTGAGGGCCGGCGTTTGGGCAGTGACCTGCAGGAATCAGGGAGCCAATCATGGGGCTCCGAGCAGAAGGAACAGCAGGAGCAAAGGCCCTGTGGTAGACATGTTTGGCAAGCCAAGCACACCAGAAGGCAGGTGGCCAAGGGAGCCGGGACTGGCCTCTCGAAGATCACCAGGGCCTCAGACAACTGTAAAGGACTTGGGCTTTTGCCCATGTGAGCTGGGGGACTTTTGGAGGATCTTGACTAATGTTTTTAACTTATATCTTTAGAGAATTACTCTGGCTGCTGGGTAGAGGACGGAGTGGAGGCAGGGACCAAAGTGGATGTGGGAAAGCCAGTTTGGAGGCTGTTGCTGGGCTAGTCCTGGATTCTAGATACAAGATTTCCTGACGATTGGATGTGGGGTGTCAGGGAAAAAGAAGAGACCAGGTGATGCCAAAACAACTTTCAAAGTGCCCTTGCGCATGTTATTAGAGTCTCTGTTAACTCCTGGGGAGGAAGTAGGCAGGGCATCTCTTTATAGATGGAGAAATTGTGGCCCAGACAAGAGGGGCTCGTCACACATTACAGATAAGAAGAGGTGTAGGGATCAGAATGTGGTTCTCCCAGTGTTGTTTCTTAGGGTTGTGCCACTGGCTACTTTTGTCTCATTCTTGCCTTAAGTTTTGAGAAAGCCCCAGAAGGAGGGCCGTGCAGGGCAGGAGAGGGAGGACCCAGGCCGAGGTCTGAGCAGGGATCTGCATGGGACCAGCAAGAAAGGACTGAAACACCAAAGGCAGGTCTTGGGGGCCATGGCTGGAGGCTGTCTCTGCAGCCCCTCCCCGCACCAGCAACAGGGTGACCACGCAGTCAGCACTGTCTACTCTGTCCGCTCCTGTCTAGCACTGGACCGTGGGGTAGATGCTACCCGTTACCTCCCACAGCTCCTACCCCAGAACCTTCTCCATGGTGGACACAGCATGGTTTGTCCATGACACACAAAGGTCCCTCTGGCCTCGGAAAAAATAGGAAAACCCAGACCCTTCGAGGTAATTCGGGGAGGAAATGGGATAAACATGATACCTGATGTGGTTCTACTACGCTGCAGAAAGGTAAGAGGCTTTAGATGTCTTGTCACCCAGCTCATGTGGCAGAGTTCAGGCTGGAAACAGAATCCAGCCCTTGTGGTTCAAGGAACTTCGATGATGGAGCTGTTTACAGAGTGTGAGCAGGTTAGGGAGGCTAGAGGCTAGCCACAGCGAGTGGCTGTTGTTGGCCCTGGACCTGAAGATTCAACAAGGAGGAAAAGGTGTTTTCATAGCCCTAAGGGAGCTGGAGCCATGAGAAGGGGCCATCCCATGGGCTCTGGGGTCATGGGGCCACCACCATGGCCAGAGAAGGGACCGACCAGAGAAGACCTCTCTGGCTTCTCTCTCCTCCCCCATGCAGATCTCTGCCAGTGCCTCCCACTGCCAACCCAAGCAGAAGGTAGAAGGTGCAGGGACCCCTGGTGATACAGTCCTCAGGACCAGCCTCCTGGTGCACAGGGCAGGGCAGAGAATGGACGTGGGAGGAGTTGAAGGGAAAACAGATGGCATACCCTGAGATGCCTCAACCCTGGGGGAAATGTGTGCTTAAAAACCACTCTGGTTATTCATTGCTGCCTTTGACAGATCGGTGCTGAAGTTGCAGCTGGAGAAAAGCAAGTTCTCTGGAAAGAACACCCTGTTAGGATTAATAATTAGGTACTAAAAACCAGAGGCTGTGAACCAGCTTCTGAAGGGCTTTCCAAAGCAGAATTAAATGATCACTGGTGTCAGATGTTGAAGCTCTTCTAGAAGGCAGAGGGGGTAGACTGTAAGACCCTTGAAGTCATTTCCAGCTCTAGTATTAATATAGATGAGTCAGCATTTTCCAAATGGCCCCTATCATTTTGATATAATAGATCTGTATCATTTTCCAGACAAATTATATACACTCAAATATAAACTGAGACTACTACCATGTACCCCTTTCCAGGGAAGACTCATCTTGACAATTGGGATGGTATGGATGGGTCCTAAAATCCCTATAAATTCTAAATAATTAGGATGTTTTAAAACCAAAAGGAATTCATTGTGAACCATGAATAAATACAATGCCTCCTTAATTTAAGATATTATTTTATTTAATTAGTGCTTTTTTATTCCTCTTTATTCCCCAACTAAAGCCCAGGTTTCCACGGGAGATCAGCTGGCCTTTTAATTTGAGCAGAACTTGCAATCGATTATGAAGTCAAAGATCAATGCCTAACAAAAAGCAAGTCAGCCTGGAAATCTTTTAACTCCCGAGCTGTGTAGGCGGCTTTTCTGATAACGAAAGCTCACTCCGTGTTGGCACCTTGGAGGTGCTCTGTATCTGAAAAGCACCCTCCAATCTGCTTTCCCTCCCAACACCTATGCACTCATGCGAGGTTGACTGGCATTTCCCCGAAGGTCCTTTGTAGCAGTGCGTCAGGACAAAGGCTGAGCCACAAAGCTCCAGACTCACTACCTCCAACCAGCTGGGGATGAGATGCATGTACAGTCCTGCAAAGGGGTCTCAAACCTCACCAGGACACACCATCTTTACCCCTCAGTCTCCTCTGCCTCCTCTCAATGGCTACTTCACAGAATTTCTAGCTGTTCACCCATTTTTTTTTTCTTTCTCCTTTAACAAGAAATTTTTAATGAAAAGATTTTAAATGATAAATTTTGCAATCTCATTCCTTCTAAGGAGGGAGGACTTGGAGTTGTTGGATCTGCACCCTTTGCTTTGTAGAATCCAGGAAATAGGGAAAGACTAAAGTCAGATTTGGATTCTGATTTTAATGGCTGATTCCTGGGAGGTGGCGTCACATGGAACCTCTTAGCCTTAGCATCCGGAGCTCCAGGAAGGGAAAAATTTCAAGTCAGGTAGAATTATATATATAGCGTTTCTTTGGAACCTTCAGCCCTCACGATGGCAACAGCATGACCTCAGTGTCAACACAACTGCTCTTAGTCCTCATCTCACTGCTTTTGGTGCCGCCTGTTGTTGAAGCGGTGGAGGCCAGAGGTGCAACCGCTCTCCTGTTAGGTGCAGTTCTCAGCATTACAGGCACCTGTGCTTGCTTGGGAGACATGCATGGAAGAGAAATGCACAGATGTGACTTTGAAGGACCTCCGAATCAAACCTCGCCCTGAAAATCTTTGTGCTGTTGAGAATAAACCTGAGCTTTGGTGTCTGAAAGTTTCCAAGAAACAGCAAATAGGGGAGTTTCCTATTCTTTGTTGTTTCCCTTAAAATGGGAGCAAATTGATATATAAATGAGAAAAAAATGTTTCTTTACAAAAAGTAATGCACTAAAAAATGCAGCCTACAATTTGCATTTTGCTTGTTC